>JALJCO010013062.1:0-73094 GCA_023101725.1 Atherinomorus stipes | reverse complement strand
TAGCAGAATTCCTGAATCTCTCTATCCCCAAACTACTGTCGAAAATATATAGATTATTATTAAAACTGGATGATTCAATTTCCCTTCCAACTTCAAGTGGGAGGCTGACTTGTCCAGAACCCTTAACCAAAACACATGGACACAGATATGTTTAAACACGTTCCTAATGACTAAAAACTCAAATATACAGTTGATACAATTCAAGGTTTTACACAGAGTACATTACACAGGACAGAGGATGTTCAAGATGGGTCTGTCACCTTCAAATATTTGTTTGCACTGCAATGAGAATACAACAGACAATTATCTTCACGCCTTGTGGTCTTGTCCACCTGTCCAGAGGTTTTGGCTTCAGGTATGTGATGACCTGTCAACGTGGCTCAGGTGTAACTTCCCTGCAAGCCCCACACTGTGTTTACTGGGGGACTTGGATGAGATCAACACGGTAACCAACTATGCACATATGATACTTACTGTATTATGTATTGCAAAGAAAACTATCTTGGTAAACTGGAAATCCAAAAATAATCTGAGCATTAGCCAGTTTAGGAATTTCTTAGTAGACCATATCAGTATTGAGACGATGTCTGCCTCCTCTAAGAACCAGTTAGATGAATTCCACTCCCTCTGGTCCCCTGTGATTAGCTCCATCACTTAACGTTGGTGTAGGAGAGCCGCCTCGGCGATGTGGGGGTTGGGTGCCGGCGAGTGCTTGATGGCTATGGATCCCTGGCGGTTGACTTGGGGGGGGGGTCTGGGCTGCCTCGCCGCTGGGGCGGGGCTGTATCCAGCCCGATGGGGGGCATGGGGGTCAGCGGTTGGGGCTGCTCTGCGGCGGTGGGCGGGTCGCTGGTGGGGCCCTGGCCGGTGGCTGTCGGCTGGCGCCGGGTGGCCGGGGTCGTCCCGGGGCGGGGGGGGGCGGGGGGGGTCCTGGGCCCCGGTGCTCCGGGGTGGCCCCTGCCTCCGGGGCCGGGGGACCCGGCTTGGCGCTGGGGGGGGGGGGCGGGCCGGCGGGACGTGCCTCCTCTGGATTTGGCCGGTCCTCACGACCTGGTGACGTCTAGTCACTGCGCCGGGGGCCGGGGCGCCTCTGCTGTGTGCGTGCGGGTGTGTGTGCTGGTGGGGGTGTGTGTGTGGTGGGGCTGGGGGATGTATCGTTGTCGTGTCTGTGTCGGGATGTGGGCATCCGGGATGTTGGTGTCGCGGGAGCGGCTATGTGGGGGGTGTGGATTTCCCCTGTGCTTGTCCTGCGTGTGGGGCTCTGGGGGTCGCGGACGGAGCTGCGCTTTCCGCCGGGGTGCTTGGTTTTCGGCGGACCCGTGGTCATGTCGTGTCGTATCGATGTTGGGGTGTCTGGCGTGGCTGTCGGGGTGTGGGGTTTTGTCCATATCGTTCAGCTCTAGTGTGTGGAGGTGGGGGGTTGCGGGGTGGCCGGGTCTTTTCCACGCCGGGTGCCTGTCCCGCCTGGCCGCTGTGTCGGTTGGGGCTGGCCTGCGCTGGTGGTCTCGTGCGGGTTGGTCTCGCGTGGTCCGGGGGCTGGGGGCGGTGGACTTGTGGCGTGGGGGGGGGCTGGTGGCCCCGTGGTCCCCGTCCTTGGTATGTGTGGGTGGGTGTGTGACTGGAGGGGGGGCGTGAATGCGGTTGTGTGTGTGTGTGGCTGCCTGTGGGGGTGTGTGGAGATGGGTGGGTGGGTGGGGGTGCATGGATGATGGGTGTTTGGGTGCGGGGGGTGGTGGTGCATTGGTGGGGTTTGTGTGTGTCGGGTTGGGGGGGGGGGGGGGAGGAAAGGGGGAAAAAAAAAAAAAAAAAAATAGCAGCTCTGCGTGCCTCTTGGGGGGTTTGCGAGGCCTGGGGATGTTGGGCCGGTGACTCTGGCCCCTCCGCCGACCCTTTCCGCTCCCGTCCCTTTTCCCCCCTCCCTGGCCTGGCGTGGTCGAGCGCCCCCAGGGGCCGAGGCTGGCCCCTCTGTGGTGAACGCCGGACGCCGGGCCGTGGGGGCGGCCATGCCTGCCCCTTCTGCCCTGGGGGGATCCCGGGAGGCAGGGGTACCTAATGCCGGTAACGGCTCTTCTTCCAGGGGGGGGAATTCATACCCCCCTGGTCTCCTTTCCCAAGACCCCCCCCCCCCCTGCTCTACCTCACACACACACACGTAGGGTTTTGGGGAGGGTGCGTGTCAAGCGGGCGTGGTGAGGGAGGGCACCAAAGTGCCTTTGCTTGCCACGTCTAGAGGCAGCCTGCTCCCCAGTTTTAACCACACTTAGACACCTAAACACATAAAATAACAACAGCTCACAACCACTTCTGAGGGGCGGGCCATATAGTGTGTGGAAGGAGGGAGGGGCCGGTTGGGGGGTCATGCCCCCTACGCGACCCCACTCCCGGCATGACTTGGCACTGCCCCTTAGTTTTAACTGCAAACAACACACATCTTACACACACAGTCATGAGCGGGGGGTGGGGGGGGGGGACAGGGTCCTTTCATACCCCGGTCTCCCGGGCGCTACTGGGGGGAGGGGGGACAGTGGCTACTTCACGCGCCAGTGGTTAAGGCTGGCTGCATTGCGGGGGATCTGCTGGCCTGGGGGATGCCTGGCCTGCTGCGTCCGGGGGTGGGGGATGGGGGGGGTGGTGGGGGGGGGGACGTGTTGGGGGCTTGGAGCTCGCGGCTCCTTCCCCGGCCCGAGCTACCACTCAGGAGGCACGAGGGCATGGGCAAGAGAGAGGTGGGTATGTGAGAATAATGAATGAGAGTGTGAAAGAGGAAATGTGGGAGGGAGGAACTTGGGCTGGAAGAGGGAGGAGATGTGGGTAAGTGGTTGGAGGAAAGGGGGGATGGAGGAAGGAGTGGCATGCTCGTGAGTGTCTAGTAGGGATGGTCGTGAGGGGCTGAAGGAAGGAAGGGCGGGAGTGTGATAGGTCAGAGGGATGGGCGGGGCTGGACATGTAAGGGGGGGACTGTATGGGGTATTGGGGGTATAGGGAGGTGGGGGCGTATGTGTGGGGGGGGTGGGGAGGGGGTTGGTGCAGTTATGTGGGGGGAGTGCATGTGTGTGTTAGAGGGTATGAGGAGGTGGGGGTAGGTGTGGACGGTAGAGGGAGGAGAGTGTTGGGGGTGGAGAGAGGAGTGAGTGTGGGTATGTAAGGTCGGAGAGCGGAGTGGGCGGGTGTATGTGTGTGTGGGGGGGGGTACACGGAGGTGTTGGGTAGGGCTGGGCGGTGTGGGCGGAGGTTCGTATCTCGGTATTCGTGCCGGGCATCTTGGTGTCGGTGCGGTGCGGTGTGGCTGCGGGTTGGTTGGGGGCCGGGCGCTTTGGTGGGGGGTGCGGTTTTGTTTGTGGCTTCCGGGGCTTTTTGTGCGGGGCGGGCGCAGGGGGGGATCTGTATCTTGTATGTGGTTGCTCTTGCGGTATTGATGTCTTGGGTGCCTGTGTCTCGATGTGGGGGCGGTGACGGTATATCTTTCAGCCCTAGTGTTGGGGTAGGTGTGTGGGGAGTGTGTGTGTGAGCGTGGTGGCGGGGTAGGGGGGTGGTAGAGGTGGTGGCGCCCTGGTGTCAGGTGTATGGGGCAGGGACTTTGGGGTGGGGGCTGGCCTGCCCTGGGGGGGCGTCGTCTGGGGGGTCCGGTCCTCCTGGGTTTCGGTTGGGCCGCCCGGGTCCGGGGGGGGGGGGTGGCTGCTCCTGGGCGCTTGGGCCCTGGGCCCGGCGCTGTCTCCGCTCCGGGGGACGCCCGGCGCCCGGTGGGGTCGGCAGCTGCTGGTCTTGGTCCGCTGGGGCCTGGGCCTCCAGACTGCGGGGGGCTCCGGCTGGGGCCGCCTTTTGCCGCCCTTCGGGGGATGCATGTCCGCTCTTTGGGGGGGGGGGGGGGGTAGCTGGGATCTGGGCCTCTGGGTGGCTGCTGGGGGCCTGGGTCGCGAGCCTTGCGGGCTTCCTCCTCCTTGCAGAGACGAGGCTGCATCTGCATGACTGTATCACCACGGAGCACCCTTTATTATGCATGTTGACACTGTGACACTGCTTCCCATTGCGATGACTAGGTTGTACCTCTTCTCTACTTCCCATTGCGATGACTAGGTTGTACCTCTTCTCTACTTCCCATTGCGCTGACTAGGTTGTACCTCTTCTCTACTTCCCATTGCGATGACTAGGTTGTACCTCTTCTCTACTTCCCATTGCGCTGACTAGGTTGTACCTCTTCTCTGCGTAGTTCTGCGTGTGTTTGTGTGTGTTTGTATGATCTGAGGATATTTAAGCCACCTGCAGGTCCTCCTGTAGGGGATTGCTTGTTTTGTTTTCCAACAGAGACCTTGGTTGTTTAGGGATCGCGGTACAGATGTACCAGTGAACTGTGTAAGTGGATTCATGTTTTCTCTCCTCTCTCTCTTCCTCTTCCTTACTCCTCTCTCTCTGTTTCACTTTCTATCATTACCTCTGTTAACTTTCATTTCTCCCTTGTCAGGCCCAGCAGTATGAAATGGAATGGTGTAATAGACAAATGTTTAAATAAAGAAATAAAATGAATAAACATGATATCAAGTGGAGCCTTATGTTCATAAAGCTCCGCTTGATAAAGCAAAACTGTTCAACAGAATAAAGCAATCAGATTTCCATTCTGCTTGCTTCGATGCTGGACAGGACAAGGTAAAAAAAAAAAAAAAAAAAAAAAAAAAAAAAAAGGAAGGAAAGTGAGCACTTTGGGAGTCTGACAGGGCTTTGCTACACATGAGGAACATGAGGTTCCACCGAGACTTGAACTCAGATAACTGGATTCAAAGTCCAGAGTGCTGACCATTACACCATGGAACCCTTCCTCTGTCCCTGCATGAAGTAAACAAGCCACGTTTGCATAGTCTATAGTCGCCATTACTGACCATCGAGACGTAGCAGCCGTCCTCTTTTCCTCAGTGGCTTAGTTGGTGAAAGCGCCTGTCTAGTAAACAAGAGACCCTGGGTTCAAATCCCAGCAGTACCTTTCAGCCATCAGGCAGGAGGAGGCCTGCACATTCCTCTGTTCCTCTTTGGATTGTTTATAGCAAGCTACATATGACCATAGACACCTTAGACACAACCCCAGGCATCTGAACTAAGCAAGGCAAGTTTATTTGTACAGGACAATTCAAAGGGCTTTACATAAAACCTGATGCAGAAGGAGAGGGGGCAATGAAAAATTAGAAGCGTGATTCAATATTGAAAACATTTAAGTTTGCCGATTTTAACTTTTGAATAAAACCTACGTAAATGCAGCTGAGAACAGGTGAGTCTTCAACCTGGATTTCAATAAACTAAGCGCTTCAGCTGATCTGACACTTTCTGGGAGTTTGTTCCAGACATGTGCAGCATAGAAGCTGAACGCAGCTTCTCCATGTCTGGTTCTGACTCTGGGAACTGATAAAAGACCGGATCCAGATGACCTGAGGGGTCTAGTAGGTTCATACAGGGTCAAGAGGTCACTGATATATTTTGGGCCTAAACCATTCAAAGCTTTATAAACCAGCAACAGAACTTTAAAGTCTATTCTCTGACAGACCGGCAGCCAGTGTAAAGACCTCACAACTGGACTGATGTGGTTCACTTTTCTGCTCTCAGTGAGAACTCGGGCAGCAGAGTTCTGAAAGAACTGCAGCTGTTTAACTGATTTTTAGGTAGACCAGGAAAGACGCTGATACAGTAATCAAGCCGACTGAAGATGAATGCATGGACTAGTTTTTCCAGATTTTCCTGAGACATCAGATCTTTTATCTTTGAGATGTTCTTCGGGTGATAGTACGTTGATGTGTTTGATGTGTTTTTCAAAGTTTAGGTCTGAGTCCATCACTGCACCCAGATTTCTGGCCTGATTGGTGGTTTTTAGGTGTATGGACTGAAGTTCTGTGACAACCTGCTGTGGTTTCTCTTTGGCCCGAAAAACAATCACCTCAGTTTTGTTTTTGTTCAGCTGAAGAAAGTTGAGGCACATCCAGTCATTAATCTCCTCAATACATTTACCAAGAGCTGGGCCCCGGTCTCCTGGTGACACTGTAAGATATAGCTGTGTGTCATCTGCGTAGCTATGGTAACTAATATTGTTGCTCCTTATGACCTGGGCCAGGTGGGAGCATGTAGATGTTAAACAGAAGAGGCCCCAGGGTAGAGCCCTGGGGAACTCCACAGGTCATTTTTGTCCGCTCAGATATAAAATGACCAACTGACACAAAGTACTTCCTGTTGTCCAAGTACATTTTGAACCAGTTTAGTACAGAACGAGAGAGACCCACCCACTTCTCCAGTCGTTGGAGTGATATAATGTGGTCAACTGTATGAAATGCAGCACTGAGATCCAGTAAAAGTAACACTGACATTTTTCCAGCATCAGTATTCAGGCATAACTAGCACACTCTTCACAGTGAAAACAACTTTAGGCAACTTTCACGAGCAAGATGTCATTCAAACCACAATCATCTGGCTTTGTGCAAGAAACCCTCAAACATGTCCTTTCTTACATGGTTCCTAGGAGTGATTTGACACATTCAGCAATTTTCTGGTATTTGTCATTGTCTATCAGGGCCAAAAAATGTCCCAAATGCTCCAGACTGGATGTTATGGAAACCTAATATTTTCACTAAAGGAGAATATTTGTGTTGATTGAATGTTAATGCTTTACATGGACCTTGATTGGTAGATGAGGTGGTGTGGTTTAGTTGGGTGGAGAGGTGGTGGCCTGTGTTGTAAACTAGGAGATCCTTGGTTGTGATGCCAGCAGTACCTCAGAGCCTGTAAGGGGTAGCTTGAAATGTGCACTTGTTTAGTAGAGGGTGAGTTTGCCTTGACAACAGATTGGTTTGATGAGGTGACGGTAGGACTTGACATCCAATGTGCTGAGATGGTTGTTAAAAAGCCTCCAGCTAGCAGAGGATGGTTTCGATCCATCGACCTCTGGGTTATGGGCCCAGCACGCTTCCGCTGCGCCACTCTGCTCTCCATCCCAGATGGGACTTGAACCCACAATCCCTGGCTTAGGAGGCCAGTGCCTTATCCTTTAGGCCACTGGGGCTGCACCTGCTGCAGACGGACGACATCCGCTGCATGTAAAGTTATCACCGGCCTCTATGTGAAGACGTGGTCCGTCAGTTACAGTGACATCAGTCCACATCTGGTTTGTTGTCATGGCGATGTCGTATTGTTTTCCCTGACCCATGTTTTACCGTCTTTCGCTCGGCTTCATTGATTAAAATGACATCTGGTTTGTTACCAACGGCCGTCTGCCCGACTGCACGTGAACGCAGCATCAGTGAGACGCTGGTTTCTCCCCACTGCAGCGTGGTGACTTTTTAAAGACTTTACCTCGAACTGAGCTGAAAACTCCGGTGTGTCCGGTGAGTTTCTGTGGTTTCCTACTGTCACGCTTCTCCTGAACGTAAAAACATGGCGATACAACATGGCAGCCCCCACCGAGCCGACCCGCTAGATGTGTAAATGAATCATACGAACGGAGAATTTAGAACTTAGAGGAGCACTTCAGTTTGTTGATGGGAGTGATTACTAATTAATGAAAAAACACATTTGAACCAAATAATCAGTTCTTGTGAATAAATAACAGGAGAAGTTACACAATATCCCTTTAAGGATGATTTCAACATTGCACATTTGTACGTAGCATACTGACACTTCTTAAGGCAGGTACACACTACAGGAAAATCAGCCTGATTTATGTCCCGATCTTCCCCTTACGATCAAAGCCAGCAAAGGTCCGATTGTCGGATGTTTGCAAAAAACATCGCATCTGATCTTCTCATGGTGTGATGTGAGTTACGAGTGATTTTGTTCGATCCGATCCGCTCGGAAGGCCTCGGAAGGAGAGATCGTAGATAATGAACATGTTTAATATTTGCGACTAGAAATCCTGGTGTGTGTGGTGTTCCGAGAGGACCCGAACACGCACAGTGTTCACAGCTGTCCAAAATCAAAAACGCTGCTCTCATTGGGAAATCACGTGAAGGCTCCCGGAACAACAGCCAATCAAAACGCAAGAGCTAACAGCTGACTAACAGCTGACTGACAGATAAGGAAGTAAACAAAAACAAAAAGCACATAGCCATTAGCTTACAGCCCTGCTCTCCAAGCTATCTAATGTTTGTGGCCATTTTATTCACCTCCAACTTGCGGTCACACAGCCACATTCTTATTAGCCTCTATGACTTTTTCCACAATGTTATTTTCTATGTATGTGTGTTTTTCCCACAATGTAAGAGGCTGAAAAGTCCGCTACGTTTGTTTATGCTAAAGTCTCGTTTGATATCGCGAGATTTGGGATGTTGACAGCGAAGGAGCTGATTCTCTGCTGATGAATCAGTTAGTGTGAGGTGTTCTCTGTCCTGTACACCCCACACTATATGATCAGAAGAGGCAAATCTTGTGTGATTTGTCTTTTGCAATCATCAAGTGTGTGGTCTCTACATCTATGAAGGTCTGAGGAATCCTGTAGTGTGTGCCTACGCTTTAGCAAGACGCCCTTTGAATGTAAGGGACAATTGAAAGGGCTTACTTACACTTCTTAGCAAGCTGCTGTGACCTCAGGAAGGAAAGTGAGCACTTTGGGAGGCACAGAGGGCTTTGCTATGAATGAGGAACACAAGGTTCCACCGAGACTTGAACTCGGATCACTGGATTTAAAGTCCAGAGTGCTGACCATTACACCATGGAACCCTTCCTCTGTCCCTGCATGAAGTAAACAAGCCACGTTTGCATAGTCTATAGTCGCCATTACTGACCATCGAGACTTAGCAGCCATCCTCTTTTCCTCAGGTTTGCCTGCGCCGGGTGCTGTGGCTTAGTTGGTGAAAGCGCCTGTCCAGTAAACAGGAGACCCTGGGTTCAAATCCCAGCAGTACCTTTCAGCCATCAGTCAGGAAGAGGCCTGCGCATTCCTCTGTTCCTCTTTGGATTGTTTATAGCAAGCTACATATGACCATAGACACCTTAGACACAACTTTTCCCAGGCATCTGAACTAAGCAAGGCAAGTTTATTTGTACAGGACAATTCAAAGGGCTTTAAATAAAACCTGATGCAAAAGGTGCAACAAAAAATTACAAGCATGATTCAATATTGAAAACATTTAAGGTTCCCGATTTTAACTTTTGAATAAAATCTACATAAATGCAGCTGAGAACAGGTGGGTCTTCAACCTGGATTTCAATAAACTAAGCGCTTCAGCTGATCTGACACTTTCTGGGAGTTTGTTCCAGACATGTGCAGCATAGAAGCTGAACGCAGCTTCTCCATGTCTGTTTCTGACTCTGGGAACTGATAAAAGACCGGATCCAGATGACCTGAGGGGTCTAGTAGGTTCATACAGGGTCAAGAGGTCACTGATGTATTTTGGGCCTAAACCATTCAAAGCTTTATAAACCAGCAACAGAACTTTAAAGTCTATTCTCTGACAGACCGGCAGCCAGTGTAAAGACCTCACAACTGGACTGATGTGGTTCACTTTTCTGCTCTCAGTGAGAACTCGGGCAGCAGAGTTCTGAAAGAACTGCAGCTGTTTAACTGATTTTTAGGTAGACCAGGAAAGAAGCTGATACAGTAATCAAGCCGACTGAAGATGAATGCATGGACTAGTTTTTCCAGATTTTCCTGAGACATCAGATCTTTTATCTTTGAGATGTTCTTCGGGTGATAGTACGTTGATGTGTTTGATGTGTTTTTCAAAGTTTAGGTCTGAGTCCATCACTGCACCCAGTTTTCTGGCCTGATTGGTGGTTTTTAGGTGTATGGACTGAAGTTCTGTGACAACCTGCTGTGGTTTCTCTTTGGCCCGAAAAACAATCACCTCAGTTTTGTTTTTGTTCAGCTGAAGAAAGTTGAGGCACATCCAGTCATTAATCTCCTCAATACATTTACCAAGAGCTGGGCCCCGGTCTCCTGGTGACACTGTAAGATATAGCTGTGTGTCATCTGCGTAGCTATGGTAACTAATATTGTTGCTCCTTA
Source organism: Atherinomorus stipes (assembly GCA_023101725.1). Classification (NCBI taxonomy): domain Eukaryota; kingdom Metazoa; phylum Chordata; class Actinopteri; order Atheriniformes; family Atherinidae; genus Atherinomorus; species Atherinomorus stipes. The sequence goes on along the minus strand of JALJCO010013062.1, from coordinate 63,124 downwards.
TGACCTGGGCCAGGTGGGAGCATGTAGATGTTAAACAGAAGAGGCCCCAGGGTAGAGCCCTGGGGAACTCCACAGGTAATTTTTGTCCGCTCAGATGTAAAATGACCAACTGACACAAAGTACTTCCTGTTGTCCAAGTACATTTTGAACCAGTTTAGTACAGAACGAGAGAGACCCACCCACTTCTCCAGTCGTTGGAGTGATATAATGTGGTCAACTGTATGAAATGCAGCACTGAGATCCAGTAAAAGTAACACTGACATTTTTCCAGCATCAGTATTCAGGCATAACTAGCACACTCTTCACAGTGAAAACAACTTTAGGCAACTTTCACGAGCAAGATGTCATTCAAACCACAAACATCTGGCTTTGTGCAAGAAGCCCTCAAACATGTCCTTTCTTACATGGTTCCTAGGAGTGATTTGACACATTCAGCAATTTTCTGGTATTTGTCATCGTCTATCAGGCCCAAAAAATGTCCCAAATGCTCCAGACTTGATGCAGGAGTCTTGTTGTGCTGTTATGGAAAGCTAATATTTTCACTAAAGGAGAATATTTGTGTTGATTTAATGTTAATGCTTTACATGGACCTTGATTGGTAGATGAGGTGCTGTGGTTTAGTTGGGTGGAGAGGTGGTGGCCTGTAGTGTTGTAGTACTCGAGATCGGTCTTGGTCTCGAGACCATTTTTTTAGGTTCTCGGTCTCGTCTTGGTATCGACAGCATTTTGTCTCGGTCTTGTCTCGGTCTCGGACAGGTCGGTCTCGGGATTTTTGAACGAGACCGGTCGAGACCATCGTTGATCGGCTTTTTGTCCATAACTTAGCTGCTGATAAGAGTGGAAAAGGAGCCTCTTAAAAACAGCGAATGACAACTTAAAACCATCGGTAGTGTTACGTCTCCCTGCAGCTGCACTGTGACCAAGCGCCTCCTGCGCACACCTGCAGAGATGCGCGAGCCGACAGGAGGAGAGCGGCTGTGTGAACTTGTAAGCATGACTGTAGCTACCATTGCCATACCATAGCATACCGAGGTCTGGACCAGGACCTCGCTATTTATAATAAAATTAACCAAAAAACCATGAAGCTCAAAAGCATTTACCCGAAAAGACGATTTCTGTGCGGATTGATACTGAAATAGTGATTCTTCCCCGACCAACCACCTGTATTATAGAACTGATTCTCAAGCTAAATCTGATTTCACATTTATTATCACCGATGAACACCGTGAAAACTAACTAAATCGTACAAATAGGTTTGAACTACTTCTTCCGCCTGCCAAGGCGCAATGCACCGCATCATCAGCTGTTCAGTCACTGATCAGAGATCGATCATCCACACAGCAAATCCCCGTTATTTTTTCAGACTTCAGGTATGCAGAGCAATTATTTCACATCAGAGATCATTAAGAACATCTTACCTGCAACAGAGATGCTTAGCAGGGTCGTTATTGTCTCCAGGTTAATGTAGAGTTTATATTTACTGAACAAACTCCCTGTTTGCGCATTTGTGATTGAGTCTACATGGTTCTCACCTCATGCAGCGTGCGTGTTTACTTCAGGTTCGTTGGGAATCTGAACTTTGTTTGATAAACTTTTTTTTTAGTAGTGATTATATCATTTCATGTTTGTGCAAACTGTCTCATTACTAAACAAAATAGTTATTTGTAAAACTTTTTCAACATTGTGAGTATGATGATGATGATGACGCTGCAGAAATTTCAGATGATATGCACAACTTATATAAGCCTACATATAGGAGTAGGCTACTTATACTGTTGTCATTAGTTCTAAAACAGACACTGAGATTAAAAAGAGACCAAATGACAGAAAATAAGAAGAGATTTCTCCCAACTTGGCAATAGTTAAAATTGATGTTTGCCAAAATTTATTAGTTTATAGTTTATTTAATTCATAGTGCTGCTTTCAAAACAACAGAACGATTCATTTTTGTTGTCATATTTGTTTAAAAGTTAACTTTAAAAAACCCCTCACATTTTGATGTTTTGTTATGATTTTTCTTTGATATTTGTGTCCTTGGTCTCGGCTTGGTCTCGGTCCGTAAAGGTCTTGGTCTCGTCTCGGTCTTGGTCTGTGAAAGTCTTGGTCTTGTCTCGGTCTCGACCTCTAAATGTCTTGACCTTGTCTTGGTCTCGGTACTCCCTGGTCTCGGAAATGTCTTGGTCTCGGTTGTTGCGGTCTTGACTACAACACTAGTGGCCTGTGTTGTAAACTAGGAGATCCTTAGTTCTGATGCCAGGACCCCCTGCGACCCTAAGGGGCATAAAATAATATGTACTTTTTTATAAGAGAGGATACCTTGACCTTGACAACAGATTGGTTTGATGAGGTGACGGTAGGACTTGACTTGACATGTGCTGAGATGGTTGTTAAAAAGCCTAGAACTAGCAGAGGATGGTTTCGATCCATCGACCTCTGGGTTATGGGCCCAGCACGCTTCCGGTGGGCCACTCTGCTTCCCACCCCAGATGGGACTTGAACCCACAATCCCTGGCTTAGGAGGCCAGTGCCTTATCCTTTAGGCCACTGGGGCTGCACTTGCTACACTCACGTCAGGGCCATACGATTACAGCCACACATACACACACACACACATACACATTCAATGTAGACATCACAAATTGGAATGCTTGAAAATATGTGTTCATTTGAGTATTGGCTGTAACATGTGTTGAACCCCTTGGCCCAGGACAATAACAAGCTTCTCTTGTCACTGATGTGAGTGTTTGTCATTATTTCATCAAGTACTGTCTAACAGTCCCAGACTTGTCCAGTTTAATCACCATTTCAGGACACACTCCACACAAGGAAGACATAAGCCAAGGTTTAGATTTTGTTTTCATCCTCTGTGTCACATGTAACAGGACAGCAGCTTTCACTTGTAAGAGAAAAACATCCGACAGCACATGGACAAGGCAGCTCACTCATCTCTGACATGCAAAGGCTTTAAAGGGACATTGTGTAATCGCGAGCAGCTCCCTCGTACTTTTCATGCTGCGTTCGCGTGAAACCGGGCAGACGGACGACATCCGCTGCATGTAAAGTTATCACCGGCCTCTATGTGAAGACGTGGTCCGTCAGTTACAGTGACATCAGTCCACATCTGGTTTGTTGTCATGGGGATGTCGTATTGTTTTCCCTGACCCATGTTTTACCGTCTTTCGCTCGGCTTCATTGATTAAAATGACATCTGGTTTGTTACCAACGGCCGTCTGCCCGACTGCACGTGAACGCAGCATCAGTGAGACGCTGGTTTCTCCCCACTGCAGCGTGGTGACTTTTCAAAGACATTACCTCGAACTGAGCTGAAAACTCCGGTGTGTCCGGTGAGTTTCTGTGGTTTCCTACTGTCACGCTTCTCCTGAACGTAAAAACATGGCAATACAACATGGCAGCCCCCACCGAGCCGACCCGCTCGATGTGTAAATGAATCATACGAACGGTGAATTTAGAACTTAGAGGAGCACTTCAGTTTGTTGATGGGAGTGATTACTAATTAATGAAAAAACACTTTTGAACCAAATAATCAGTTTTTGTGAATAAATAACAGGAGAAGTTACACAATATCCCTTTAAGGATGATTTCAACATTGCACATAGCATACTGACACTTCTTAGCAAGATGCCCTTTGAATGTAAGGGACAATTGAAAGGGCTTACTTACACTTCTTAGCAAGCTGCTGTGACCTCAGGAAGGAAAGTGAGCACTTTGGGAGTCTGAGAGGGCTTTGCTACACATGAGGAACATGAGGTTCCACCGAGACTTGAACTCGGATCACTGGATTCAAAGTCCAGAGTGCTGACCATTACACCATGGAACCCTTCCTCTGTCCCTGCATGAAGTAAACAAGCCACGTTTGCATAGTCTATAGTCGCCATTACTGACCATCGAGACTTAGCAGCCATCCTCTTTTCCTCAGGTGTGCGGGCGCCAGGTGCTGTGGCTTAGTTGGTGAAAGCGCCTGTCTAGTAAACAGGAGACCCTGGGTTCAAATCCCAGCAGTACCTTTCAGCCATCAGTCAGGAGGAGGCCTGCGCATTCCTCTGTTCCTCTTTGGATTGTTTATAGCAAGCTACATATGACCATAGACACCTTAGACACAACCCCAGGCATCTGAACTAAGCAAGGCAAGTTTATTTGTACAGGACAATTCAAAGGGCTTTACATAAAACCTGATGCAAAAGGAGAGGGGGCAATAAAAAATTAGAAGCGTGATTCAATATTGAAAACATTTAAGGTTGCCGATTTTAACTTTTGAATAAAATCTACGTAAATGCAGCTGAGAACAGGTGGGTCTTCAACCTGGATTTCAATAAACTAAGCGCTTCAGCTGATCTGACACTTTCTGGGAGTTTGTTCCAGACATGTGCAGCATAGAAGCTGAACGCAGCTTCTCCATGTCTGGTTCTGACTCTGGGAACTGATAAAAGACCGGATCCAGATGACCTGAGGGGTCTAGTAGGTTCATACAGCGTCAAGAGGTCACTGATATATTTTGGGCCTAAACCATTCAAAGCTTTATAAACCAGCAACTGAACTTTAAAGTCTATTCTCTGACAGACCGGCAGCCAGTGTAAAGACCTGAGAACTGGACTGATGTGGTCCACTTTTCTGGTCTTAGTGAGAACTCGGGCAGGAGAGTTCTGAAAGAACTGCAGCTGTTTAACTGATTTTTTAGGTAGACCAGGAAAGACGCTGATACAGTAATCAAGCCGACTGAAGATGAATGCATGGACTAGTTTTTCCAGATTTTCCTGAGACATCAGATCTTTTATCTTTGAGATGTTCTTCGGGTGATAGTACGTTGATGTGTTTGATGTGTTTTTCAAAGTTTAGGTCTGAGTCCATCACTGCACCCAGATTTCTGGCCTGATTGGTGGTTTTTAGGTGTATGGACTGAAGTTCTGTGACAACCTGCTGTGGTTTCTCTTTGGCCCGAAAAACAATCACCTCAGTTTTGTTTTTGTTCAGCTGAAGAAAGTTGAGGCACATCCAGTCATTAATCTCCTCAATACATTTACCAAGAGCTGGGCCCCGGTCTCCTGGTGACACTGTAAGATATAGCTGTGTGTCATCTGCATAGCTATGGTAACTAATATTGTTGCTCCTTATGACCTGGGCCAGGTGGGAGCATGTAGATGTTAAACAGAAGAGGCCCCAGGGTAGAGCCCTGGGGAACTCCACAGGTCATTTTTGTCCGCTCAGATGTAAAATGACCAACTGACACAAAGTACTTCCTGTTGTCCAAGTACATTTTGAACCAGTTTAGTACAGAACGAGAGAGACCCACCCACTTCTCCAGTCGTTGGAGTGATATAATGTGGTCAACTGTATGAAATGCAGCACTGAGATCCAGTAAAAGTAACACTGACATTTTTCCAGCATCAGTATTCAGGCATAACTAGCACACTCTTCACAGTGAAAACAACTTTAGGCAACTTTCACGAGCAAGATGTCATTCAAACCACAAACATCTGGCTTTGTGCAAGAAGCACTCAAACATGTCCTTTCTTACATGGTTCCTAGGAGTGATTTGACACATTCAGCTATTTCTGGTATTTGTCATCGTCTATCAGGCCCAAAAAAAAAGTCCCAAATGCTTGAGACTTGATGCAGGAGTCTTGTTGTGCTGTTATGGAAACCTAAGATTTTCACTAAAGGAGAATATTTGTGTTGATTGAATGTTAATGCTTTACATGGACCTTGATTGGTAGATGAGGTGCTGTGGTTTAGTTGGGTGGAGAGGTGGTGGCCTGTGTTGTAAACTAGGAGATCCTTGGTTCTGATGCCAGCAGTACCTGTGAGCCTGTAAGGGGTAGCTTGAAATGTGCACTTGTTTAGTAGAGGGTGAGTTTGCCTTGACAACAGATTGGTTTGATGCGGTGACGGTAGGACTTGACATCGAATGTGCTGAGATGGTTGTTAAAAAGCCTACAGCTAGCAGAGGATGGTTTCGATCCATCGACCTCTGGGTTATGGGCCCAGCACGCTTCCGCTGCGCCACTCTGCTCCCCACCCCAGATGGGACTTGAACCCACAATCCCTGGCTTAGGAGGCCAGTGCCTTGTCCTTTAGGCCACTGGGGCTGCACTTGGTCCACTCACGTCAGGGCCGTACGGTTACAGCCACACACACACACACACATTCAATGTAGACATCACAAATTGGAATGCTTGAAAATATGTGTTCATTTGAGTATTGGCTGTAACATGTGTTGAACCCCTTGGCCCAGGACAATAACAAGCTTCTCTTGTCACTGATGTGAGTGTTTGTCATTATTTCATCAAGTACTGTCTAACAGTCCCAGACTTGTCCAGTTTAATCACCATTTCAGGACACACTCCACACAAGGAAGACATAAGCCAAGGTTTAAATTTTGTTTTCATCCTCTGTGTCACATGTAACAGGACAGCAGCTTTCACTTGTAAGAGAAAAACATCCTACAGCACATGGACAAGGCAGCTCACTCATCTCTGACAAGCAAAGGCTTTAAAGGGACATTGTGTAATCGCGAGCAGCTCCCTCGTACTTTTCATGCTGCATTCGCGTGAAACCGGGCAGACGGACGACATCCGCTGCATGTAAAGTTATCACCGGCCTCTATGTGAAGACGTGGTTCGTCAGTTACAGTGACATCAGTCCACATCTGGTTTGTTGTCATGGGGATGTCGTATTGTTTTCCCTGACCCATGTTTTACCGTCTTTCGCTCACTTTCATTGATTAAAATGACATCTGGTTTGTTACCAATGGCCGTCTGCCCGACTGCACGTGAACGCAGCATCAGTGAGACTCTGGTTTCTCCCCACTGCAGCGTGGTGACTTTTCAAAGACATTACCTCGAACTGAGCTGAAAACTCCGGTGTGTCCGGTGAGTTTCTGTGGTTTCCTACTGTCACGCTTCTCCTGAACGTAAAAACCTGGCGATACAACATGGCAGCCCCCACCGAGCCGACCCGCTCGATGTGTAAATGAATCATATGAACGGTGAATTTAGAACTTAGAGGAGCACTTCAGTTTGTTGATGGGAGTGATTACTAATTAATGAAAAAACACTTTTGAACCAAATAATCAGTTTTTGTGAATAAATAAGAGGAGAAGTTACACAATATCCCTTTAAGGATGATTTCAACATTGCACATCTGTACATAGCATACTCACACTTCTTATCAAGATGCCCTTTGAATGTAGGGGACAATTGAAAGGGGCTTACTTACACTTCTTAGCAAGCTGCTGTGACCTCAGGAAGGAAAGTGAGCACTTTGGGAGTCACAGAGGGCTTTGCTACAGCTGAAGAAAGTGACTATTATGACTATATGTGACTATTATGTGATTATTATACATAATGTATGCTGATATGTAGCTTATGAAACCTGCTAACAAATCTTTGAATATAGTTTATATTTGTTTAGTCAGTGTTAGCGGAAATATAGTAATTTTGCTTTTAACAAGACCCAACATTGCAATATGACTGTACATTTACATAAGAAAATAAAAAATTTACTGAAAACTAAAAATAAATAAATGAATACAATCAAAACACATTATTTTATGCTCCAAAAGCCTCTGAGAACATAATCCATCAGGAAAAAAGTTTTGCTATTTTATTTCTATATGTGGGTCATACAGAGTTAAATAAAATGTATGTTCTTGTGCTGTAATGTACAGTACTGAAAAGTAGGCTCCTCTTAGTTCTATGAATTTCCTCTCACTGCCAGATGCTTTAAATGCTGCCTCTGGTGGTATGTACTGTATTATGTGAGAGAAGCATCACCTCCTGGTCATGTCCTATATTTCATTGAATGGGCGGAGTACGAGTACAAACTAGTCACGCCTAGGGCTGGGCGATATGGACCAAATATAATATCACGATATATTTTTTTTAGATGACGATATATCGATATATCCCGGTATTTTTACCATACTTTGTCTGAATTTTTTTTCTCATTAAAAACCAGTTTTTTTAGTATTGAAACATGTTTAGATTAAATGGTATAGCTCCACTTCAATGATAGAATTCACAGAAGGCTGGTAAGAAATGTTTTTTTGTTTGAAATAATTCAGTAACATTTATTTCTTTGTAGGAGTCTTGGGGAGGGTCGTCTTCCAGACCAATTTGATCAGATTTAATTAAATAATAAGGTGACACTTTTGTGATAACTTACCACAAGGTGTCACTGTAGAGCAACTACTTGTGCCTCCATCAATGGTAATGACTGTTTTGTACCAAGAAAGATGTAAGACTTAATTTTTTTTTTCAACCCATAAATAAACAAACAATAAATGAATGAATGAATAGCCTGCCTGCCACATAATGTCACAGACACTTTTATTTTCAGACTTCCAACAAATTAAACTCTTAGATATGTTGTCTTTGTGCAAGAAAGCAGTTAAGTTGTGCAAATAACAGACATGAAAAGCATATGTTGTTGCTATGAAAATCAACATAACTTCAATCAGTGGCATTATAGCAGCAGCACCACAATCAAAATAGTTTTTAGAAGGTACCAAAAACGGACAGCCCTAGTTAAAAATAGAGCTGTGTGTAACATGAAACAACTAACGTTCTTCAGCTCCAACAGAGCTGAATAAAAATGGATATGTAAACAGCATCTTTAATTGTGTGGACAAATGAAGGAGGCACTCAAATGAAAAATTTCCTGGATAAAAAAAAACAAAAAAAAAAAAACATTCTTTGTTCATACAAACGTACAAATAAAAAGCCAAACAAGAAAGTATAGAATCTTTCAAGACAGGTTGTTTAAGCTGCCCCACAATAACATGACAATGAAATCAGCTATATTTAAACAACAACAAAAAAATACATTCTTCCACTGCCTGTCATCCAGAAGTGCAAATTAAAAGGTAACCAAGTCAAAACTGCATCTTAGATGGTAGTGCAACACATCATGAAAAAATGAAAATGTGCAGAAAATTAATAACCCATATGACTTTTGTAATTAAGGACAAAATGGGAAATGTCTTGATGATAATACTGACTGAGGTAGTAAACATGCTTTCTTAAAGGTTCTGTGCTAGAAAAACAAGGCGATCAACTGCCTCAGGCTTGAGGGATGCCCTGTAGCAGCTAACTATGTTACCACTACAGCTGAAAACCCTTTCTGATGGAATACTTGTTGCTGGCACTAACAAGTACTTTCTTGCCAAGTTACTCAGTGTTGGGTAGGCCATTTTACGGTCTTTCCACCATTTAAGAGGATCTGCATCACCCTCTGCCTTTGCAGACAACAGGTAGCTTGCCATCTCACTTTCAAAGAGTAGGCGTTGCGGAGGACATGTTGTTGCCGTCACAGTGCTCTGCTTAAAGAAGCTCGCCAAGGATCTCTTCTTTGGTTGTGGTGAAGGAAGGAAGGCTTCTTGGTCTGCAGACTCAGGTACAGGGGTCACAACTGGGCCAGCCTGACTCACACTGTTGCCTGGAGCAGTCAAGCAAGACTCCATCTCCCTGAGAACTTTGCGTTTCAAAGCCTCAAGCTTGTCACCTGGGATGTGTGTGTCCTTGAAGCGAGGATCCAGGAATGTTGCCATGTCGAGTAGGTCACTGGTGGATGGATCCGAGTACTTCTCATTAAGATAACCCAAAATGCTGGACTTAATGGACTTGCATAGCTCGCTGTCGCCTTCTTCTTGAGCCAGAAGATTTGCATTGAAAAGGTTTAGCACAGGACGGATGTATGAGATTGTTACATAGTCCTCCCCTGACAGAGCATCTGTGAAATCCTGAAGAGGCCTCAAGGCTTTCTGGACAGCTTCCAACACCTCAATGTCCTGCCAGGTGGGGACAAGATGTCTTCTTTTTCTGTCAGATGAGAAGACTTGAGTGATGGCTGCTCGCTGCTCCAGGAGCCTCTCAATCATCTTTTGCCTTGAGCCCCAACGTGTGGTGGACTCTGTGATGAGCTGATGGGCTGGTAAACCAAGCTGTGCCTGAAAATCAGCAAGCTCCCTTCGTCTCCTCCAGCTGTAAGAGAAGCTGCTTACAATTTTCTTGCTTAAGGAGATAGCACGGGTGATGCGGTCATCATCCATGGCGCGTCCTGGAAGTAGAAGAAATAGAAATAGAATCACCTGTCAAGCAAACATCAATAAGGGGCATGTATGTGTGTATGTGCATTGTGCTGTGTATGTGTGTATATATGTACTATGTATATGCAAATATGTATGGATGCATGTGTGTGTGTGTGTGTGTGTGTAATATAAAAAATATGCATGTGTGTATATCCAGTTATGTAAATATGTATATTCAGTAAAATGCCTTCATTTCAAAATAAGTTTTAATATTGTAACTATTGGGGGAGCCCTAAGTCAGTAAATTACAGTCAGTAAATAAAGGTGTAAATATAGTCACCAAACATAGATCAACCAAAGGCCTTTTAGAAAGTCATTCATTTAATGAGTTCACTCACCGATCGCCAAATGTAGTCTATGGCCGAAACACTGCATCCTCTGCCACTTGTTGACCTCCTCCACGGCTTTGATTACATTGCTGGCGTTGTCGGTTGTGATGGCCACAAGTCTGCTCTGGTCAAGTTGCCAGCTGGAGAGCGCATCCTGTAGCGCTTCGGCAATGTTGTCTGTTGTATGGTTTTCCGGAAAATAGCACGTTTGCAGGCATGACACTTTAATTTCCCAATCCTCCATATAATGTATAGTCAGACAGATATATGGCTCGCAAGTGCGACTGGACCACATATCAGTGGTAAGTGCAAAATGCTTGACCTTAGCTAAACGCTCCGATAAGCTTTTCCTCAGCAATGTGTAAAGTTGCGGGAGGACTTCTCTGGAAAAATGGGGGCGATTCGGCAACTCGTAGCGTAGATCCATTGTTCTCAAAAGTTTTTTAAAGCATCACGCTCCACTGTAGCGATCGGTGCCATATCTTTAGCGATGTAGTAAGCCACAGCTCTCGTGATTTCTTGCCACTTTTGGCTTTTTCTGTCGTGGGGAACAACGCTGTTAAAGGAGGCTTGAAGCGAGCATTGTTTGTGGGGTGCGCTGCTCGGTTTGGGAGACGGCAACGTCGAGGCTGCAGCAGATCAAAGCCCTTGACTCTCCTCATACAGCAGTTTGTGGTGCTGTGCTAAATGGTGGAATAGGTTGCTTGTGTTTCCACCTTTACAGCAAATTTGTTTTTTGCAGCTTTTGCAAACTGGGTTGCGTTGTTCATTGTCCGTTGATAAATAACCAAAATATCTCCAAATTATCGAGCCGCTGGTCCTTTTTTTGTCAACTAGATTTTTATTAACCTGCTCGGCTTGAGGTGTGGCTGACTCTTCCTCTTCCATCTTGATATGGACGTAATTGTCTTGTTGTGATTTAGCTTGGGCAACCACAATATATATAGCGTCACTATGTATGATATTAATATTAATATTAATATTTCTATTAATATCAATACTAATACAGCCTCGGAGCACCACCTTACTTATTTGATATGTAATGGAAGCAAGGAAAACCATTAAAGTCTTAAATCAATGCTTAAATTGATTTGATTAAGTGATCAGTCTCAGGACGCTTTCATGAGTTCTCGCTTGAAGTGACCTTTCATGATACATCAGAAAAACCACAAACAAAGACTAGTTAAGATAATACGGAGTATTTATTAACTAGTCTACAAACTACATGAGATAATGTATGTACAAGATATATACAAGAAATATGTGAGCATGATGATCAACCAAAAGTTATCTTGTGAAAGAAATGTGAGATGGTATGAAAATGAAACATAAATTAATTAAACTTCAGTTAATTAATAAATGTTCAAAGAAAAAGAAGGAAGGATTTCTTAATCCAACTAAACAAAGTTAAACTGGGTCTGGTAAACCGTAGGCCTGGATTAATTCACTATCACCAATTTCTTGTGACATCAGATCATATTTCATAGCAAATGATCAGGATTCTCCTCAGAGGTTCCGTCTGACTGAGGTGCTTCACTCACGTCCTGGTTCTGCTGGACTGTTCCTCAAATCCTTTGGAAGACTGTCGGGTGGATGGCCCCCAAAAATCTTCCCGATCTCCTGGAAGTTTGTCCGGCTCTCTTCGGGCTGTCAGCTCAGTGGTGGCTCTGGTTCGTCCTCTCTCTCTCTCTCTCTCATCCGTCTCCCCGGAGGCGTGCAGCTTCAGGACTGATGCCACGGGATGGTTGATAGTAAAGATGATTTGGATTAAAGTCGTCTTCTCTCCATCACTCCTCCCCTGAGTGATCCGTGGTTCTGAACTCTGCTGAGTTCAGAGCACGTGTCGTCTCATTCTTTCCTCATTGTTCCAAGTTTCTTCAGTTCTGCCTTGTTCGTTCTTCTGCGTATTCAGATTTGTGTTCACATTCTTGTGCTCTCCTTCGCACTCAGTTCTTCTCAGTTCTCTCAACTCCTTCCAGTTCTCACCGATCTCTCCAATTCTGATTCTCACAGTTCAGAGCTTCGCGCTCTACCTGGCAGTGGAATGTGGGTTGCAGTTTGTCAGCCAATGGGAAGCTGACAGAATCAGGTTTCATCCAATAGTAAGACACATCTTGGATGATTATTTCACTATCCGTTAACCTTTATGGTTACAAACATCTGTGAATTCTAAGTGAGGCATGTGTAAAATGGATCAATTATTCAGACATGATGAAATAAAATGAACACAATAAAATAAAATAAAGCAAAGATATGAATTATATGAATAAAGGAAGACATTCAATAAACAAATCAGCTAAACAGATAAAACAGGATTAATCTTGATGCCTTAAGATTCCTGTAAAGAAAATACATGTGTTAGACATCATTTGATATGAGGAAGTCCATTTCTAACATAAAAGTGGATTTCAGCAGTTGGGTAAAGTGTCTCTTTCTTCACCTTTATTCAGTAAATCCTGGAATGCATGTGATGTGAATTTGGGGAAGAAACATCTAGTTTCTAATCACCAAAGTATATCATGTTGCATATCAAAAGAAAAGTCTTCATCATGAGATTAACATGAGCTTACTTTCCTGATAATATAAAACAGTTCTTGGATGTCAAGGACACATTGCAAAATTGGCTATACGGAACCAATTTATAGCAGGTCGTAAATACTGTGAAGGAGTATCTCCAAGCTTGGAGGATGGGTTCAAAGTTCACTGTTACGAAGTGCAAGTGCTGGTCTCGCTGCACCCGCCCTAACCCGGGTGTTCTTTAGCGTCTCCAGCACTCCACCTCCCGGGGACGGGGTTCAGACGTCACCGATGAGAGAGACATACGCAGTCGTACCATTGATTGGTGGGGTTTTTATTGTGACTGATGCTCCCCAACTAGTGTTAGTGCCACCACAGGTTTCTCTTGTGACTCATATTTACATCATTTACATATCTCTGATCAGATCGCTCCCGCACAACCCAGCATAGCTCCCTTTTTTTCCTCTCTCAATTCTCAGACCACTACTTCCTTATATCAATTAAGCTCCTCCCCCCAACTCGATCTATTCCAGTGGGTTAATTACCCACATCAGACACACCTGGGGTAGTTACACACACATCACATTAAACCCATTGAAACATTGCCCTGTCAATCAATCAGAGCAACCACAATAACAAACATCTGCCCCAGACATCCTGGCCACATACCATCAATTCCTCCCTCCATTCCTTCCTTCTCTGTACAACTCTGTCCAACCCAGAGACACACAAACAATACATGAAGATACAAACAGTAAACATTATACAACTCATTCTGGAAATACAGCCCTATCAGGTGTGCACCCCTAATAGTCTGTGGATCAGCGATGAGCTCAGGCAGAGGAAGAAAAGTGATGAGACCGCACTGTCACATCATCCAACCCTTCCCCTAGGTTAACGCCGTGTGGTAACCTGGATAGATAGTCTGCAACTATATTGGTCTTTCCTGCTCTATGCCGTATGGTAAATCGGTATGGTTGTAAAGCAAGATACCACCGAGTGAGACGACTGTTATTGTCCTTCATGGAGCTGATCCATGTCAGGGCACGATGGTCAGTCTCCAGATCAAATTCTCGGCCCAACAGATAATATTGGAGGCTCTCCAAAGCCCACTTAATGGCCAGCCCCTCCTTTTCAATGGTTGAATATCTGGTCTCTCTTGCTGCAAGCTTGCGGCTCAGGTACAGGATCGGGTGTTCAGCTCCCTCCTCTCCTTGAGCGAGAACGGCTCCGATACCAACAGCAGATGCATCTACTTGCACCAAGAACCGTTGGTTAAAGTCAGGGCTGCGCAAGACAGGGGATGAGCATAGACAGTTTTTCAGGGTGTCGAATGCTTGCTGGCACTCTGCACTCCAGGGAACTGGATTTCTTACGTCCTTCATGGTGAGGGCTGTTAATGGGCTGGCAATAGTAGCAAACTGTGGCACGAAACAACGGTACCATCCTGCCAGACCTAAGAATGACCGAACCTCTTTCTTTGTGTGTGAGGGCGTGGACAGTTTCGGATGGCTTCCACTTTATCTAGCTGGGGTCGAACCTCTCCTCGCCCCAACTGATAGACCAGATACTGCACCACTTGCTTAGCCCACTCACATTTTGCGATGTTCAATGTAAGGCCAGCCTGCTGAATGGCTCCCAGGACTCTCTCCAGATGTTGCAGGTGATCAGTCCAGGATTGACTAAAGATAACAACATCGTCCAAGTAAGCCGCACTGCAGTCCTCACATCCTTGAAGCACTCGATCCATGAGCCGTTGGAATGTGGCTGGAGCTCCATGGAGTCCAAACGGCATCACGGTGAACTGGTAAAGTCCAGTAGGTGTCTGAAAAGCAGTGTAAGGCCGGCAGGATGGCTCCAGTGGCACCTGCCAATACCCTTTGCACAAATCCAATGTTGTGATATACCTAGCCGATCCGATGCGTTCGAGTAGGTCGTCTATCCGCGGCATAGGGTAGGCATCAAACTCTGACAAAGCGTTCAGCTTCCTGAAGTCAATACATGGTCGCAATGCTCCATCCTTCTTTGTTAGCAGCACCAGAGGGCTGCACCATTCAGAGTTGGACGGCTCAATAACTCCCATGTCTAACATCGTGATGATCTCTGCTTTCAGTTTCCCTACTAGCTGCTGTGGGACTCGATATGGTCGCTGCCGGAAGGGTTGATGAGTCTTTAGCCGTATGACGTGTTGGGTCACAGAGGTTCTTCCCGGTCTAGCTCTAAACAGCTCTGGCACAGTCTGAAATACTTGTAGGACTTGGGCAGCTTGCTTGGATGACAGGTGAGTCATATCTGGTGTAGTTGGCGGGGTAATAATGTCCCAACCTGGATTTTCCTGCTCTGCAGTGGAACTCCACACCACCAGGCCCATCGGCTTGTCAGGCCTGGGGCCTCTTTCCACTCCTTTAGAAGATTGATGTGATAGGTCTGCTTTGACTTTCTCTTCTCTGGATGATGGACCTCATAAGAGACCGGTCCCATCTTTCGGGTGACAACATACGGTCCTTGCCACTTGGCCAGAAGCTTGCTAGTGGAGGAGGGGAGGAGTAATAACACCTTCTGTCCTGGCTGTAACTCTCGCTGCCTGGATTTCTTGTCATACCAGGTCTTTTGTGTTTGCTGTGCATCCTTCAGACTTCTCTCAGCCTCGTCCTGGTAATCTGCCAGGCGCTCCCGCATTTCCATGATGAACTGGACCACCCCCTTCTCCTCCGTCTGATGATCTGATCCTTCCCAGCCTTTGTGAAGTAAATCTAGGGGGCCTTGAACGTCCCAGCCATACAGAAGCTCGAAGGGAGAAAACCCTGTGGAGGCTTGTGGTACCTCCCGATAAGCAAACAGTAAAAACGGTAACCACCGGTGCCAATCCCTTCCGGTGTCTGCTACAAATTTTTGTAGCATCCGCTTCAGGGTCTGATTAAACCGTTCCACTAAACCATCAGTCTGTGGGTGGTATGGTGTGGTTTTTAGTGCTGTTATGCCCAGCTGGGCATGAAACTGTCGCATGAGTTGTGATGTAAAATTGGTACCCTGATCAGTGAGAATTTCATCAGGGATTCCAACCCGAGAAAACAGTTCCACTAAAGCATGAACAACCGCAGTTGTTGTGACGGTACGCAAAGGGAAGGCTTCTGGGTAACGGGTAGCATAATCACAAATGACTAAGATGTACTGATGACCTTGACTGCTTTTTGGCAGAGGTCCGACAATGTCCATAGCAACTCTTCGGAAAGGGGTAGTGATATCTGGAAGTGGATGTAGACGTGCCCGGTCGGACTTATGGGGTGTGCACGTCTTTTGGCAGACAGGGCATGTCATACAATACTGTTGAATGTCTGTGTACATACCTGGCCAAAAGAACCGCGAACTCACACGCATATACGTCTTATGGCGGCCCAAATGTCCTGCCCATGGTATCGTATGCGCCAAATGCATCACGACTGGTCTACAGACTACAGGGATGACCAAACGTTTAAGTGTGTCAGTTTGCATATATAATAAATCGTTATCCACAACAGAATGATCTTTTCCCCCCCACAGTTGGTCTTCCCCACATCCCTTACTTTTTCCCACAGAGGACTCAATGTCACATCGTCTTTCTGCAACTCCTTGATGTTTTGTGGCACATTCCACATTTTATCCACAGTCAAACCAGCTACATCCTTTTCTGTAATTCCCAGATGTTTCTCAAAGCGACGCTGGCGCAGTGATTTTTTTGGCCCCTTAGTGCCACCTTCACACAAACTATTATCCAAGTCTGGGAGAGGTTGAACACCGGTTCTCACCTGGGCTCGAGTAAACACAGGGCATGCAACACTATTACTGTCACCAGTGTTACTCACGGCATCCATAACGTCACTAATGCTTGTGCTCACCGAGTCAGATGAGTGTGGAATAGCCTGAGTGAGGTTGTCCTCACCATTATCAGTAGTCACCGCAGCATCAATGTTAGTACAAGCAAAGACAATATGAGGTGTACCAGCATTAGCATCAAAGGTATCATGACTAACCATAACAGTATCATAAGTAGCAGTAACATCATCAAGGAAATCATTCACATTAACACCAGGATTGGCATAATTAATATGTCCAGCAGCCGTATTATTGCTAGCAACCCCCTCATCGGCGTCCTAAAGTAGATGGAGCAACACAGGTAAGTCTCTTCCCAGCAGAATATCTACTGGAAGGTTCTCTACCACACCAACAGTCAATAGATATGGCTGCTCCTCAATCAGCACAGTTATTTCAGTTTGTGGATAAGCATGGTGATCTCCGTGCACACATACGATATCCGTCATGTTGCCGTAATCCAGTGCGCTGACTGAAGCCAGTCGCTGGTTTATCAATGAGGTAAAGCTACCGCTGTCCACAAGTGCCAACACTTTTTGTCCTTTAACCACCACAGTTTTATAAGTTCTTCTGTTATTCTCTACATTTTTCATAGGTTCCCCCTCATGACGCGGCACATAACAAGCACCCGCGATCTTAGACTTTCTGAGAGGGCACACAGCCGCTTTATGACCATACTGTTGGCAATAATAACAAAGTATAGTCTTACCGGTAGCTGGTGGTACGGTTGCGGTGCTGGTGGTACCTGATTGTTGACCTGTCGTGGCTCCCCGGTCGGTCCACATCCGATATGACTGGCAAACTGGATCTCGTTGATCCACAGTGTGATGCGCTGACCTGACGGGTTGTGTTGACGTGGTGGGGATTCCTCCTCTCCGTGCATTAATATACTGCAGAGCCAGTGTCGAAGCTTGTACTCCGTCTGCTGGGTCGTGTTCTTTCACCCACGTCCTCACGTCAGCCGGTAGAACGCGCAGCAGCTGCTCCAAGATGACGGTCTCTCTGATCTGCTCCTTCGTGCAGTGTTGAACCGACGCTGAATCCAGCGTCGGTAGAGGCCTTTTAATCGATGGTATGTTTCCGTCGGTGTTTCTCCTGGCGGTACATACGCTTGCCGGAACTTCTGTCGATAAGTCTCCGGTGATATGTCAAACTTTGACAACAACGCCGCTTTCAGATCTCTATATGAGTGTGCCCGGTCCTCATCCATGGTCGTGTATGCGTCCAGGGCTTTCCCCGATAACAGAGGCACAAGCCGACACGCCCACTCCGTCTCGGGCCATTTCCAGGTGCGAGCTATTCTCTCGAACCTTAATAAATAGTTCTTAATATTGTCACTGGCTTGATATGGTGGGATCTTCGGCTGAGTGGCATACATGGCGGGTTGCGGCAGGTCAGATACTGAGTCAGCCACTGCTGGTGGAGAGCCGACTGCTACACCGTGCCGTTGTCGCGGCGTTGGGGTTGGCAGCACTAGCCTCGGGCTACTAGCTGTCGCTGTACTAGGCGTTGACGTCACTGGAACCTCTGACGTGGCCGTCGGCGGGGGTGGCTGCGCTGCCGGCGCTTGAAGCGATGCCCTCAGGCTGCGGAGCTCCTTCACGAGACTCTGCTCTCTCCTCTGTTGGCCCTCCAAAAAGTCCCTCAACGTACCGACCAGCTCTCTCGATCCACCAGTTGGGCCAGACACGCCGGGCATCTCCTCGTCCTCGTCCTCTGACGTCGCGGCGGTATCCCATTCCACTCCCTCCTCCTCCACTGCTGCTGCCACCGCAGCTGCGTTCTGTTCCTCGGGATTCTCCGTCTGGGATCGCAGTCCGGTCCTCGCAGGCTGACGGACTTTCCGTTTTCGACTGGCCATCTTCGGACCCCTGTTATAATCCCGTTAGACAAAACTTTGTTTGGCTGCGCAAACAAAATTATCCCACCACTGCCACCATTTGTTACGAAGTGCAAGTGCTGGTCTCGCTGCACCCGCCCTAACCCGGGTGTTCTTTAGCGTCTCCAGCACTCCACCTCCCGGGGACGGGGTTCAGACGTCACCGATGAGAGAGACATACGCAGTCGTACCATTGATTGGTGGGGTTTTTATTGTGACTGATGCTCCCCAACTAGTGTTAGTGCCACCACAGGTTTCTCTTGTGACTCATATTTACATCATTTACATATCTCTGATCAGATCGCTCCCGCACAACCCAGCATAGCTCTCTTTTTTCCTCTCTCGATTCTCAGACCACTACTTCCTTATATCAATTAAGCTCCTCCCCCCAACTCGATCTATTCCAGTGGGTTAATTACCCACATCAGACACACCTGGGGTAGTTACACACACATCACATTAAACCCATTGAAACATTGCCCTGTCAATCAATCAAAGCAACCACAATAACAAACATCTGCCCCAGACATCCTGGCCACATACCATCAATTCCTCCCTCAATTCCTTCCTTCTCTGTACAACTCTGTCCAACCCAGAGACACACAAACAATACATGAAGATACAAACAGTAAACATTATACAACTCATTCTGGAAATACAGCCCTATCAGGTGTGCACCCCTGATAGTCTGTGGATCAGCGATGAGCTCAGGCAGAGGAAGAAAAGTGATGAGACCGCACTGCCACATTCACCAATTGGCCTTTGTTTGTTTTACCAAAATGCAGGTCCTCTCTTGAGTTGCACTCAGGACCTTAAATTAGTGGTTGCTCAGAGAAGGTCCTTCTCTGAGCAAAATTCCTCCTTGGGATGTCTGCTTTACATCCAAATGTGGCCTTTATCAATCAGTATGTGTCCCAAAGTATATTTGGTTAGATGTGTGTATCCTTTTGCTGAGACCTTTGGGCTTGAGATCACTACAGTCTGGATCCACAAATGGGTGGAGCTAGAGCAGCTTCCGTTTCTTGTCGGGGCAAGTAGAGGTGAAACCGGGTCATTATCATTATGAAAAAATAAAACAATAACATTTTGCACCACAAATACCGGTATAACGGTATATGCAATATCATATCTCTATCATATAAACGTCAGATCTCCATTGTCAAACGGGTATATCGCCCAGCCCTAGTCACGCCCAGGAGAAGGTGGGGCTGAAAGCCTCCTGTCAGCTGAATGGCCTCTGAATGGGAGGGGAACTTCTACATTAGATTGCCATTGACAAGCCAAAGAGAAACAGAGGAACGTGCTTCCTCCTGACTGATAGGTACTGCTGGGATTTGAGCCCAGGATCTCCTGTTTACGAGACAGGCACTTTCACCAACTAAGCCACAGCACCTGGCTCCCACGACCCTGAGGAAAAGCATGCGGAACCTACTAGACCCTCAGGTCATCTGGATCCGGTCTTTTATCAGTTCCCAGAGTCAGAACCAGACATGGAGAAGCTGTGTTCAGCTTCTATGCTGCACATGTGTGGAACAAACTCCCAGAAAGTGTCAGATCAGCTGCAACACTTAGTTTATTAAAATCCAGTTTGAATACCCACCTGTTCTCAGCTGCATTTACGTAGATGTTATTCAAAAGTTAAAATCGGCAACCTTAAATGTTTTCAATATTGAATCATGCTTGCTGATTTTTTATTGCCCCCTCCCCTTTTGCATCAGGTTTTATGTAAAGCCCTTTGAATTGTCCTGTACATGAAATGTGCTGTACAAATAAACTTGCCTTGCTTAGTTCACATGTCTGGGCTTGTGTTTGTGGTCATATGTAGATTGCCATAGACAGGACAAAGAGGAACAGAGGAATGTGCAGGCCTCCTCCTGACTGAAAGGTACTGTTGGGATTTGAACCGAGGATCTCCTGTTAACAAGACAGGGGCTTTGACCAACTAAGCCACAGCACCTGGCTCCCACGCACACAAGGAAAAGCATGTGCACTCAGAGGATAGCCGCAAAGTCTTGATGGTCAGTGATGGCGACTATAGACTATGTAAACGTTGCTTCTTTACTTCATGCAGGGACAGAGGAAGGGTTCCATGGTGTAATGGTCAGCACTCTGGACTTTGAATCCAGTGATCCGAGTTCAAGTCTCGGTGACCCCCCTGGGAGTCAACTGTGCCCGCCCTGGACTAATGCTGTTATTTTATGCATCTTGTTTGCCAATCCTGCGATTCAATCATGACATAGACCAACAAGGCAGCATGTTAGCCAATTAGGCTACAGATTAGAGAGGGGGGGGGGTCACTAGACGACTATGGTCAGCTCTTGACAGAGCGGTAACTTACCGCTTATCACCGCCGGTATTAAACTTGCTCATAAAAACTTATTTCCATGAATGTACAAGTGAGTGTGTAGACGGGAGCGAGCAGCAGCAGCAGCTCCACGTGAGGCTGGAGAACTGAGACATCATCAAAGAGGAGGTTCAGGTCTTCTTCCTTCCTATTCTCTTCAGCGGGAGAAGCAGTAGTTTTCAGGTATGAGGAGAGGCTGAACCATGCCCAGCATGAGCGCGGCTGGCCGGGGACAGACCCACCGAAGGCCCGCGGATGTTTAATCCGAGCTGCTGTCGCTTACCTGTGTTCGATCTGACATCAGTGAATGTTTCACTTATGTTTCTGAGAGAACATGATTGCTCTCAACATTAACAGACAGTTGCTCACTATGATCTATCAGCTATTCACAGAGAAAACATGAAGGTCTCCTGGTGACACTGTAAGATATAGCTGTGTGTCATCTGGGTAGGATAAATAACAGGAGAGGTTACACAATATCCCTTTAAAGTGCTGGTGACACGATTATCATTTCATGTAATGTTACTATACAATATTACAGCAACACTAAATGAGTGGCTCAGTGGAATTGTAAGTCAAACAGACTTGTTTTCACAGAAATATCTTAAGTTTTCTGAGTTTGAAAGGAGCTCTGCAACAGCGACTAAGAAAAACACGCCGCCATATTGCGACGTCAGCGGGAGAACTCGGGCGGCTTTTTTCTTTTTTTTTTTTTCTTACTCGGTCAGCTAACAACAAGCAACATGGAAGCGGTGGACGGTAACGATAGTCCCAGTCTGGAATTGATTTGTTTGGTGGAATCATCAGACAGTTCAGAAGAGTTAGGTGATGTTGAGGAATATAGAGGCATCACACCTTATAGATTTGAGCCTTACCAAACGGACTTCATGCCGAGTGAGCAAGACTCTGAAAGCGGGAGTGCCGGAGAAGATGACATGGTCATTGCAGCAGCAGAGGAAAACACACGGCAGGGGAACACCGATTGGTATGTCTTTGGGCTTTGGGCTTTACATAAAACCTGATGCAAAAGGGGAGGGAGCAATAAAAAATTAGCAAGCGTGATTCAATATTGAAAACATTTAAGGTTGCCGATTTTAACTTTTGAATAAAATCTACGTAAATGCAGCTGAGAACAGGTGGGTCTTCAACCTGGATTTCAATAAACTAAGCGCTTCAGCTGATCTGACACTTTGACCGGCCTCTATGTGAAGACGTGGTCCGTCAGTTACAGTGACATCAGTCCACATCTGGTTTGTTGTCATGGGGATGTCATATTGTTTTCCCTGACCCATGTTTTACCGTCTTTCGCTCGGCTTCATTGATTAAAATGACATCTGGTTTGTTACCAATGGCCGTCTGCCCGACTGCACGTGAACGCAGCATCATTGAGACGCTGGTTTCTCCCCACTGCAGCGTGGTGACTTTTCAAAGACATTACCTCGAACTGAGCTGAAAACTCCGGTGTGTCCGGTGAGTTTCTGTGGTTTCCTACTGTCACGCTTCTCCTGAACATAAAAACATGGCGATACAACATGGCAGCCTCCACCGAGCCAACCCGCTCGATGTGTAAATGAATCATAGGAACGGAGAATTTAGAACTTAGAGGAGCACTTCAGTTTGTTGATGGGAGTCATTACTAATTAATGAAAAAACACTTTTGAACCAAATAATCAGTTCTTGTGTATAAATAACAGGAGAAGTTACACAATATGCCTTTAAGGATGATTTCAACATTACACATAGCATACTGACACTTCTTAGCAAGACACCCTTTGAATGTAAGGGACAATTGAAAGGGCTTACTTACACTTCTTAGCAAGCTGCTGTGACCTCAGGAAGGAAAGTGAGCACTTTGGGAGTCTGAGAGGGCTTTGCTACACATGAGGAACATGAGGTTCCACCGAGACTTGAACTCGGATCACTGGATTCAAAGTCCAGAGTGCTGACCATTACACCATGGAACCCTTCCTCTGTCCCTGCATGAAGTAAACAAGCCACGTTTGCATAGTCTATAGTCGCCATTACTGACCATCGAGACTTAGCAGCCATCCTCTTTTCCTCAGGTGTGCAGGCGCCAGGTGCTGTGGCTTAGTTGGTGAAAGCGCCTGTCTAGTAAACAGGTAGACCCTGGGTTCAAATCCCAGCAGTACCTTTCAGCCATCAGTCAGGAGGAGGCCTGCGCATTCCTCTGTTCCTCTTTGGATTGTTTATAGCAAGCTACATATGACCATAGACACCTTAGACACAACCCCAGGCATCTGAACTAAGCAAGGCAAGTTTATTTGTACAGGACAATTCAAAGGGCTTTACATAAAACCTGATGCAAAAGGGGAGGGGGCAATAAAAAATTAGCAAGCATGATTCATTATTGAAAACATTTAAGGTTGCCGATTTTAACTTTTGAATAAAATCTACGTAAATGCAGCTGAGAACAAGTGGGTTTTCAACCTGGATTTCAATAAACTAAGCGCTTCAGCTGATCTGACACTTTCTGGGAGTTTGTTCCAGACATGTGCAGCATAGAAGCTGAACGCAGCTTCTCCATGTCTGGTTCTGACTCTGGGAACTGATAAAAGACCGGATCCAGATGACCTGAGGGGTCTAGTAGGTTCATACAGGGTCAAGAGGTCACTGATATATTTTGGGCCTAAACCATTCAAAGCTTTATAAACCAGCAACTGAACTTTAAAGTCTATTCTCTGACAGACCGGCAGCCAGTGTAAAGACCTCACAACTGGACTGATGGGGTTCACTTTTCTGCTCTCAGTGAGAACTCGGGCAGCAGAGTTCTGAAAGAACTGCAGCTGTTTAACTGATTTTTTAGGTAGACCAGGAAAGACGCTGATACAGTAATCAAGCCGACTGAAGATGAATGCATGGACTAGTTTTTCCAGATTTTCCTGAGACATCAGATCTTTTATCTTTGAGATGTTCTTCGGGTGATAGCACGTTGATGTGTTTGATGTGTTTTTCAAAGTTTAGGTCTGAGTCCATCACTGCACCCAGATTTCTGGCCTGATTGGTGGTTTTTAGGTGTATGGACTGAAGTTCTGTGACAACCTGCTGTGGTTTCTCTTTGGCCCGAAAAGCAATCACCTCAGTTTTGTTTTTGTTCAGCTGAAGAAAGTTGAGGCACATCCAGTCATTAATCTCCTCAATACATTTACCAAGAGCTGGGCCCCGGTCTCCTGGTGACACTGTAAGATATAGCTGTGTGTCATCTGCGTAGCTATGGTAACTAATATTGTTGCTCCTTATGACCTGGGCCAGGTGGGAGCATGTAGATGTTAAACAGAAGAGGCCCCAGGGTAGAGCCCTGGGGAACTCCACAGGTCATTTTTGTCCGCTCAGATGTAAAATGACCAACTGACACAAAGTACTTCCTGTTGTCCAAGTACATTTTGAACCAGTTTAGTACAGAACGAGAGAGACCCACCCACTTCTCCAGTCGTTGGAGTGATATAATGTGGTCAACTGTATGAAATGCAGCACTGAGATCCAGTAAAAGTAACACTGACATTTTTCCAGCATCAGTATTCAGGCATAACTAGCACACTCTTCACAGTGAAAACAACTTTAGGCAACTTTCACGAGCAAGATGTCATTCAAACCACAAACATGTGGCTTTGTGCAAGAAGCCCTCAAACATGTCCTTTCTTACATGGTTCCTACGAGTGATTTGACACATTCAGCAATTTTCTGGTATTTGTCATTGTCTATCAGGGCCAAAAAATGTCCCAAATGCTCCAGACTTGATGCAGGAGTCTTGTTGTGCTGTTATGGGAACCTAAGATTTTCACTAAAGGAGAATATTTGTGTTGATTGAATGTTAATGCTTTACATGGACCTTGATTGGTAGATGAGGTGCTGTGGTTTAGTTGGGTGGAGAGGTGGTGGCCTGTGTTGTAAACTAGGAGATCCTTGGTTCTGATGCCAGCAGTACCTCTGAGCCTGTAAGGGGTAGCTTGAAATGTGCACTTGTTTAGTAGAGGGTGAGTTTGCCTTGACAACAGATTGGTTTGATGAGGTGACGGTAGGACTTGACATCCAATGTGCTGAGATGGTTGTTAAAAAGCCTCCAGCTAGCAGAGGATGGTTTCGATCCATCGACCTCTGGGTTATGGGCCCAGCACGCTTCCGCTGCGCCACTCTGCTCCCCACCCCAGATGGGACTTGAACCCACAATCCCTGGCTTAGGAGGCCAGTGCCTTATCCTTTAGGCCACTGGGGCTGCACATGCTGCACTCACGTCAGGGCCATACGGTTACAGCCACACATACACACACACACACACACACACAATTCAATGTAGACATCACAAATTGGAATGCTTGAAAATATGTGTTCATTTGAGTATTGGCTGTAACATGTGTTGAACCCCTTGGCCCAGGACAATAACAAGCTTCTCTTGTCACTGATGTGAGTGTTTGTCATTATTTCATCAAGTACTGTCTAACAGTCCCACACTTGTCCAGTTTAATCACCATTTCAGGACACACTCCACACAAGGAAGACATAAGCCAAGGTTTAAATTTTGTTTTCATCCTCTGTGTCACATGTAACAGGACAGCAGCTTTCACTTGGAAGAGAAAAACATCCGACAGCACATGGACAAGGCAGCTCACTCATCTCTGACATGCAAAGGCTTTAAAGGGACATTGTGTAATCGCAAGCAGCTCCCTCGTACTTTTCATGCTGCGTTCGCGTGAAACCGGGCAGACGGACGACATCCGCTGCATGTAAAGTTATCACCGGCCTCTATGTGAAGACGTGGTCCGTCAGTTACAGTGACATCAGTCCACATCTGGTTTGTTGTCATGGGGATGTCGTATTGTTTTCCCTGACCCATGTTTTACCGTCTTTCGCTCGGCTTCATTGATTAAAATGACATCTGGTTTGTTACCAACGGCCGTCTGCCCGACTGCACGTGAACGCAGCATCAGTGAGACGCTGGTTTCTCCCCACTGCAGCGTGGTGACTTTTCAAAGACATTACCTCGAACTGAGCTGAAAACTCCGGTGTGTCCGGTGAGTTTCTGTGGTTTCCTACTGTCACGCTTCTCCTGAACGTAAAAACATGGCGATACAACATGGCAGCCCCCACCGAGCCGACCCACTCGATGTGTAAATGAATCATACGAACGGTGAATTCAGAACTTAGAGGAGCACTTCAGTTTGTTGATGGGAGTGATTACTAATTAATGAAAAAACACTTTTGAACCAAATAATCAGTTTTTGTGAATAAATAACAGGAGAAGTTACACAATATCCCTTTAAGGATGATTTCAACATTGCAGTGTACATAGCATACTGACACTTCTTAGCAAGATGCCCTTTGAATGTAAGGGACAATTGAAAGGGCTTACTTACACTTCTTAGCAAGCTGCTGTGACCTCAGGAAGGAAAGTGAGCACTTTGGGAGTCTGACAGGGCTTTGCTACACATGAGGAACATGAGGTTCCACCGAGACTTGAACTCGGATCACTGGATTCAAAGTCCAGAGTGCTGACCATTACACCATGGAACCCTTCCTCTGTCCCTGCATGAAGTAAACAAGCCACGTTTGCATAGTCTATAGTCGCCATTACTGACCATCGAGACTTAGCAGCCATCCTCTTTTCCTCAGGTGTGCAGGCGCCAGGTGCTGTGGCTTAGTTGGTGAAAGCGCCTGTCTAGTAAACAGGAGACCCTGGGTTCAAATCCCAGCAGTACCTTTCAGCCATCAGTCAGGAGGAGGCCTGCGCATTCCTCTGTTCCTCTTTGGATTGTTTATAGCAAGCTACATATGACCATAGACACCTTAGACACAACCCCAGGCATCTGAACTAAGCAAGGCAAGTTTATTTGTACAGGACAATAGGCTTTATGCACCCCCCCCCCCCGAACAGCTGGCACCACAATGCACACACCTAACAGTTCATCCCTTCAGAACAACCAGACTAATCAGAAGGAGTAGTGTACATGACAATTCAAAGGGCTTTACATAAAACCTGATGCAAAAGGAGAGGGGGCAATAAAAAATTAGAAGCGTGATTCAATATTGAAAACTTTTAAGGTTGCCGATTTTAACTTTTGAATAAAATCTACGTAAATGCAGCTGAGAACAGGTGGGTCTTCAACCTGGATTTCAATAAACTAAGCGCTTCAGCTGATCTGACACTTTCTGGGAGTTTGTTCCACACATGTGCAGCATAGAAGCTGAACGCAGCTTCTCCATGTCTGGTTCTGACTCTGGGAACTGATAAAAGACCGGATCCAGATGACCTGAGGGGTCTAGTAGGTTCATACAGGGTCAAGAGGTCACTGATATATTTTGGGCCTAAACCATTCAAAGCTTTATAAACCAGCAACAGAACTTTAAAGTCTATTCTCTGACAGACCGGCAGCCAGTGTAAAGACCTCACAACTGGACTGATGTGGTTCACTTTTCTGCTCTCAGTGAGAACTCGGGCAGCAGAGTTCTGAAAGAACTGCAGCTGTTTAACTGATTTTTTAGGTAGACCAGGAAAGACGCTGATACAGTAATCAAGCCGACTGAAGATGAATGCATGGACTAGTTTTTCCAGATTTTCCTGAGACATCAGATCTTTTATCTTTGAGATGTTCTTCGGGTGATAGTACGTTGATGTGTTTGATGTGTTTTTCAAAGTTTAGGTCTGAGTCCATCACTGCACCCAGATTTCTGGCCTGATTGGTGGTTTTTAGGTGTATGGACTGAAGTTCTGTGACAACCTGCTGTGGTTTCTCTTTGGCCCGAAAAACAATCACCTCAGTTTTGTTTTTGTTCAGCTGAAGAAAGTTGAGGCACATCCAGTCATTAATCTCCTCAATACATTTACCAAGAGCTGGGCCCCGGTCTCCTGGTGACACTGTAAGATATAGCTGTGTGTCATCTGCGTAGCTATGGTAACTAATATTGTTGCTCCTTATGACCTGGGCCAGGTGGGAGCATGTAGATGTTAAACAGAAGAGGCCCCAGGGTAGAGCCCTGGGGAACTCCACAGGTCATTTTTGTCCGCTCAGATGTAAAATGACCAACTGACACAAAGTACTTCCTGTTGTCCAAGTACATTTTGAACCAGTTTAGTACAGAACGAGAGAGACCCACCCACTTCTCCAGTCGTTGGAGTGATATAATGTGGTCAACTGTATGAAATGCAGCACTGAGATCCAGTAAAAGTAACACTGACATTTTTCCAGCGTCAGTATTCAGGCATAACTAGCACACTCTTCACAGTGAAAACAACTTTAGGCAACTTTCACGAGCAAGATGTCATTCAAACCACAAACATCTGGCTTTGTGCAAGAAGCCCTCAAACATGTCCTTTCTTACATGGTTCCTAGGAGTGATTTGACACATTCAGCAATTTTCTGGTATTTGTCATTGTCTATCAGGGCCAAAAAATGTCCCAAATGCTCCAGACTTGATGCAGGAGTCTTGTTCTGCTGTTATGGAAAGCTAATATTTTCACTAAAGGAGAATATTTGTGTTGATTGAATGTAAATGCTTTACATGGACCTTGATTGGTAGATGAGGTGCTGTGGTTTAGTTGGGTGGAGAGGTGGTGGCCTGTGTTGTAAACTAGGAGATCCTTGGTTGTGATGCCAGCAGTACCTGTGAGCCTGTAAGGGGTAGCTTGAAATGTGCACTTGTTTAGTAGAGGGTGAGTTTGCCTTGACAACAGATTGGTTTGATGAGGTGACGGTAGGACTTGACATCCAATGTGCTGAGATGGTTGTTAAAAAGCCTCCAGCTAGCAGAGGATGGTTTCGATCCATCGACCTCTGGGTTATGGGCCCAGCACGCTTCCGCTGCGCCACTCTGCTCTCCACCCCAGATGGGACTTGAACCCACAATCCCTGGCTTAGGAGGCCAGTGCCTTATCCTTTAGGCCACTGGGGCTGCACCTGCTGCACTCACGTCAGGGCCGTACGCTTACAGCCACACCTACACACACACACACATTCAATGTAGACATCACAAATTGGAATGCTTGAAAATACGTGTTCATTTGAGTATTGGCTGTAACATGTGTTGAACCCCTTGGCCCAGGACAATAACAAGCTTCTCTCGTCACTGATGTGAGTGTTTGTCATTATTTCATCAAGTACTGTCTAACAGTCCCACACTTGTCCAGTTTAATCACCATTTCAGGACACACTCCACACAAGGAAGACATAAGCCAAGGTTTAAATTTTGTTTTCATCCTCTGTGTCACATGTAACAGGACAGCAGCTTTCACTTGGAAGAGAAAAACATCCGACAGCACATGGACAAGGCAGCTCACTCATCTCTGACATGCAAAGGCTTTAAAGGGACATTGTGTAATCGCAAGCAGCTCCCTCGTACTTTTCATGCTGCGTTCGCGTGAAACCGGGCAGACGGACGACATCCGCTGCATGTAAAGTTATCACCGGCCTCTATGTGAAGACGTGGTCCGTCAGTTACAGTGACATCAGTCCACATCTGGTTTGTTGTCATGGGGATGTCGTATTGTTATCCCTGACCCATGTTTTACCGTCTTTCGCTCGGCTTCATTGATTAAAATGACATCTGGTTTGTTACCAACGGCCGTCTGCCCGACTGCACGTGAACGCAGCATCAGTGAGACGCTGGTTTCTCCCCACTGCAGCGTGGTGACTTTTCAAAGACATTACCTCGAACTGAGCTGAAAACTCCGGTGTGTCCGGTGAGTTTCTGTGGTTTCCTACTGTCACGCTTCTCCTGAACGTAAAAACATGGCGATACAACATGGCAGCCCCCACCGAGCCGACCCGCTCGATGTGTAAATGAATCATACGAACGGTGAATTTAGAACTTAGAGGAGCACTTCAGTTTGTTGATGGGAGTGATTACTAATTAATGAAAAAACACTTTTGAACCAAATAATCAGTTTTTGTGAATAAATAACAGGAGAAGTTACACAATATCCCTTTAAGGATGATTTCAACATTGCATGTGTGTACATAGCATACTGACACTTCTTAGCAAGATGCCCTTTGAATGTAGTGGACAATTGAAAGGGCTTACTTAAACTTCTTAGCAAGCTGCTGTGACCTCAGGAAGGAAAGTGAGCACTTTGGGAGTCTGACAGGGCTTTGCTACACATGAGGAACATGAGGTTCCACCGAGACTTGAACTCGGATCACTGGATTCAAAGTCCAGAGTGCTGACCATTACACCATGGAACCCTTCCTCTGTCCCTGCATGAAGTAAACAAGCCACGTTTGCATAGTCTATAGTCGCCATTACTGACCATCGAGACTTAGCAGCCATCCTCTTTTCCTCAGGTGTGCAGGCGCCAGGTGCTGTGGCTTAGTTGGTGAAAGCGCCTGTCTAGTAAACAGGAGATCCTGGGTTCAAATCCCAGCAGTACCTATCAGCGATCAGTCAGGCTGTTCCTCTGTTCCTCTTTGGCTTGTCTATGGCAATCCACATACAGTAGGAGCCATGTAGAAGTTCCTGTGCCATTCAGCTGATAGGAGGCTTTCAGCCTCTTTCCAGTGCCTGGAGTAACCCCCACTATCTCATGCATACCGCTATTCCTTTTCTTTATTTTAAAAACACATAAAACCCTCTGTAAACCGAAAGCTGTCTATGCCCACGCATTGAATGAACACGCATATGAAACGCTCTGTTTGGCTGAGTTTTTGTGAATGAAATACCTCAGGTGGGTCAGTAAAATGAGAGTAAACCATGGGCCCATTTTTTACTGAGCTGGTTCTGGTTTAGAGCCACGCGCTCCACGCTCTCAAACTGCTTTTAAAGAGGCTCCAGTTCTTTGTCGGACCAGAGTAAAGAACCGTTTTACATAACTTGATTCAGCAGGTGGAGGACAAGCACCTGTCGACATGAGAGGGGTTAAATATGGACGTGATCTTCAAGCCAGCGGTGCAACGAATGATGAAACTGGTCAGAGGGGGAAACCTTGTGGTTATTTGTCGATTGCTGGAAAAAGATAGTGGAATGTTCTCCACTATGGTTTCAGCATTTCTGCTCCTGCGTCACCTGCGCAGCACAAACGTCTCCCTCACTGCTGGACGCTGGTGATGCGCGATGCAAAAAGTCACACCCACACCAAGTAAAACACTCATGTCCACAAAAAATTAAATAAAATTTCTGTTCCCCGCAACCTGCACGCAGCATTTTTGGTGGAACTGGAATTCATCATGGTGACAACAGCTGTTCTCTGTGTGTGCAAGAATGTCCAAGAATGTGTGTACGCGCGCGTGCGTGCTGTGCGCTTTTGCAGTTGCATCGCTGAGTCATTAAAAAACACACAATCATAAATTACCATCCAAAATGCTTCATACACTTTACAAACTATTGTTCATATTGAAAGGAAACGAAATATATCCACCTTTGCAATAAAAGTTCTCAGATAAGACAAGAGGATCTGACAGATACAATGATGGAAAAAATTTAGATTAGCTACAGATTTAAAATGTACCCCTGCCCTGGGGGGGATCCCGGGAGGCAGGGGTACCTAATGCCGGTAACGGCTCTTCTTCCAGGGGGGAATTCATACCCCCCTGGTCTCCTTTCCCAAGACCCCCCCCCCCCCCCCTCTCTACCTCACACACACACACGTAGGGTTTTAGGGAGGGTGCGTGTCAAGCGGGCATGGTGAGGGAGGGCACCAAAGTGCCTTTGCTTGCCGCGTCTAGAGGCAGCCTGCTCCCCAGTTTTAACCACACTTAGACACCTAAACACATAAAATAACAACAGCTCACAACCACTTCTGAGGGGCGGGCCATATAGTGTGTGGAAGGAGGGAGGGGCCGGTTGGGGGGTCATGCCCCACTCCCGGCATGACTTGGCACTGCCCCTTAGTTTTAACTGCAAACAACACACATCTTACACACACAGTCATGAGCGGGGGGTGGGGGGGGGACAGGGTCCTTTCATGCCCCGGTCTCCCGGGCGCTACTGGGGGGAGGGGGGACAGTGGCTACTTCACGCGCCAGTGGTTAAGGCTGGCTGCATTGCGGGGGATCTGCTGGCCTGGGGGATGCCTGGCCTGCTGCGTCCGGGGGTGGGGGATGGGGGTGGTGGTGGGGGGGGGGGACGTGTTGGGGGCTTGGAGCTCGCGGCTCCTTCCCCGGCCCGAGCTACCACTCAGGAGGCACGAGGGCATGGGCAAGAGAGAGGTGGGTATGTGAGAATAATGAATGAGAGTGTGAAAGAGGAAATGTGGGAGGGAGGAACTTGGGCTGGAAGAGGGAGGAGATGTGGGTAAGTGGTTGGAGGAAAGGGGGATGGAGGAAGGAGGGGGCATGCTCGTGAGTGTCTAGTAGGGA
Organism: Atherinomorus stipes; assembly: GCA_023101725.1. NCBI lineage: Eukaryota > Metazoa > Chordata > Actinopteri > Atheriniformes > Atherinidae > Atherinomorus > Atherinomorus stipes. Next base: position 30,801 of record JALJCO010013062.1, on the reverse strand, counting down.
TGGTCATGAGGGGCTGAAGGAAGGAAGGGCGGGAGTGTGATAGGTCAGAGGGATGGGCGGGGCTGGACATGTAAGGGGGGACTGTATGGGGTATTGGGGGTATAGGGAGGTGGGGGCGTATGTGTGGGGGGGTGGGGAGGGGGTTGGTGCAGTTATGTGGGGGGAGTGCATGTGTGTGTTAGAGGGTATGAGGAGGTGGGGGTAGGTGTGGACGGTAGAGGGAGGAGAGTGTTGGGGGTGGAGAGAGGAGTGAGTGTGGGTATGTAAGGTCGGAGAGCGGAGTGGGTGGGTGTATGTGTGTGTGTGGGGGGGTACACGGAGGTGTTGGGTAGGGCTGGGCGGTGTGGGCGGAGGTTCGTATCTCGGTGTTCGTGCCGGGCATCTTGGTGTCGGTGTGGTGCGGTGTGGCTGCGGGTTGGTTGGGGGCCGGGCGCTTTGGTGGGGGGTGCGGTTTTGTTTGTGGCTTCCGGGGCTTTTTATGCGGGGCGGGGCGCAGGGGGGATCTGTATCTTGTATGTGGTTGCTCTTGCGGTATTGATGTCTTGGGTGCCCGTGTCTCGATGTGGGGGCGGTGACGGTATATCTTTCAGCCCTAGTGTTGGGGTAGGTGTGTGGGGAGTGTGTGTGTGAGCGTGGTGGCGGGGTAGGGGGTGGTAGAGGTGGTGGCGCCCTGGTGTCAGGTGTATGGGGCAGGGACTTTGGGGTGGGGGCTGGCCTGCCCTGGGGGGGCGTCGTCTGGGGGGTCCGGTCCTCCTGGGTTTTGGTTGGGCCGCCCGGGTCCGGGGGGGGGGTGGCTGCTCCTGGGCGCTTGGGCCCTGGGCCCGGCGCTGTCTCCGCTCCGGGGGACGCCCGGCGCCCGGTGGGGTCGGCAGCTGCTGGTCTTGGTCCGCTGGGGCCTGGGCCTCCAGACTGCAGGGGGCTCCGGCTGGGGCCGCCTTTGCCGCCCCTTCGGGGGATGCATGTCCGCTCTTTGGGGGGGGGTGGCTGGGATCTGGGCCTCTGGGTGGCTGCTGGGGGCCTGGGTCGTGAGCCTTGCGGGCTTCCTCCTCCTTGCAGAGACGAGGCTGCATCTGCATGACTGTATCACCACGGAGCACCCTTTATTATGCATGTTGACACTGTGACACTACTTCCCATTGCGATGACTAGGTTGTACCTCTTCTCTACTTCCCATTGCGATGACTAGGTTGTACCTCTTCTCTACTTCCCATTGCGCTGACTAGGTTGTACCTCTTCTCTGCGTAGTTCTGCGTGTGTTTGTGTGTGTTTGTATGATCTGAGGATATTTAAGCCACCTGCAGGTCCTCCTGTAGGGGATTGCTTGTTTTGTTTTCCAACAGAGACCTTGGTTGTGTAGGGATCGCGGTACAGATGTACCAGTGAACTGTGTAAGTGGATTCATGTTTTCTCTCCTCTCTCTCTTCCTCTTCCTTACTCCTCTCTCTCTGTTTCACTTTCTATCATTACCTCTGTTAACTTTCATTTCTCCCTTGTCAGGCCCAGTAAAAAAAAAAATTAAAAAAAAAAAAAAAAAAAGGAAAATTAAATAAATAAATAAATGAATGAATGAATGTGAAAGATTTAAATATAGGTTCATTATTAATGCAACTCGCCCCGTCTGCACACTCCTCCACTCCAGCCGAACCAAACCCCTGATCACTTTTATATTGCACAACATTTTGATCAGCAGAATAGTAAAATCATCACACGGGGGCGTAATGTAGCTTACGACTCCAACAACCGTCTCAACTTGAAATGTGGTTGCTGGTCCCGTCCACATATTGTACAGTAAATGGCATCAGGCAGACGGCGTCTTTCCAGTCGCTGTCTGGACTTCAGCTCGCAGCAGCAGACCCGAGTTCTGCCAACAGCCTCCATCATTCACATTAACATTTTACATTTGATAGCCTAATAATGGCTGATATAATAAAGCCTAATATTATTTTTATTATAAAAATAATAAAAAAAAGACTTAACATGTACAAACGTTTAAAGACAACACAGATCATACTAAAAAAGGAACCAACGGTGAAGTAAAAAAGAAAAAAAAACAAACAAAAAAACCCAAGAAAACACTTTCACTCCTATTTTACACTATTATGTGAACTACTTGAAAGCTCATAAATCACATACTCCTATATATTTTTTATTTGGTTTTTTGTTTTTTCGATGTGGTGTAAAAAAATGGGTGTTTAAAATACCTTCTAAACATTAAACCTCCTGTAACCTTCTTTACCCATTTTCAGCGGGACCTTTTGCATCAGGAATGAAAACCAAACAATGCGAAATAAAAGTTAACAATTTATTACAGAATCAGAAGCAATACATTACAGAGCTCTGGGTTCAGAATTCTTGCCCTGTCACCAACATAGTGGTTCGGGCCAGTTTGGAAAATCTGACGCCTTCTAACCGTCCCTGAACCCTTTTTATATCATGTCGGTAGATTCTTGGAGAGTCGGCGGCTCCTCCCCCGTACAGGAGGCTGAACAAACATCCTGGCATCTTCTGACTCCTTGGTCCCTGAGAGCTTAAAAGAGTGGAAAAATACAGAAAAAGAAGAGGGAGGACAACAAACAACAAAACCCCTAATTCTTGCTTGTCTCCTGTGTCAGGTTTCGCATGATAAGCCAAGTAAAACAGACCTTTTCCCCCTGCAAGATGCTCTCAGGGTCTACAGGTCATAAACTGCCTAAATGATTTGCTACACTAGGTAATAAATACTAAATAGCCCACTAAACCACCTCTGGTGTGTTTTTACAGCTGCCACAGGACAAACACAGGAAAGAGGTGTCATGATTCTATCCTGAGAGCGAACTCTACTTAACTTCTCAGGTCCAAACAAAATCTTCATCTAATGTATAAGTCATTTTGCATGAGAACATGGATAATATTCTACAACAACTCCCCCTTTTCACGTAGTCCAACCTACGTGAACTCAAAAATGGCCTAAATAACCTGTTATACCACCATGGCCTCATCCACCTTAGCAGAAGAGTCAGGGAAAGACTCTGTGTCTCCCAGCTGGACTGCATGGAATGTGGCAGCCTTCACTGTAATTGGACTCTTTAAAGGAGTGATGACAAAACAGTTAAAAACTAGTTTATGTTGTTGGCATTACTGCATATGTAAATACTCCAAAGAAAAAAACGGCATTTTTTACAGCGGAGTATTGTTTTGAAACGCCAGACCTCACTTACTCAGTAATACAGTTGGGTCCGGTGATGATATGGAGCTTTACCCGGAGACCACGTTGACTTCATTTTGATTGGCTACACCTTATTTCGCTATGACCTTATTTGGAGAATCTAGGTCAAGCTGCGGTCGGAGTTTGCTAAAGGCTAACTGCTAGCAACATGGGCAGTTCAGACAGTGTGAGCTACGTTTATCAGACAAGACAGCATTTAGAAAATAAATAAACTTACAGGTAATGACAAGGTTGTGGTCGCCTCCCTCAGTGTTGCTGCAGAAGTTTGCTTTTAAATCCATTTGTTTGAAAACCCAGACCTGACTGCACAGAAGTTACTACTAGCTCCATACACGAAGCTGAATCAGACAGGGAGGGGAGGGGGGAGCGGACGGTGCATAAACCGTTAGGAGGGGGAGGGGGCGCCATTTACCCGATAGTGTGCTCTTATTGGAGCAATTAAATTACGTAGAATGATAGAACTACGTAGAATGATAGCCTGCTGTCTGATTCAACTGTTTCTGAGCAGAGAGACAAAGCTGACAGACCATAAACAGGAACTTTGATTCTCACTCTGGACATTCACATGGCCTCATCAGTGCACAACAGATCATTTTATACACCCAAAACCCCAGAAAAGTGAAATTTGATGTCATGGCACCTTTAATGTAGAGATGACACTGTTGAGTCTGTGAACACAAAGAAACTACCAGTGCAGTTAGTTTTATTACACAACCTGTAATCTGTTTGCAAGATTTAGCACCATGCTGAATCAGTATAAATACTTACCATCTGTCCTTCACCAACTTTAATACATACCATCATCACAACCACTTCAGCCCTCTGAGCAGAAGGGTGCCACATCACTCTTCCTGTCTTTACAACCTGACACATACCATCCCCCCTGCATAACTTGCCTTCCGACCATCTCTCACACTGCAGCTTAGAACAACTAACCCTAAACCACAAGTATGAATATCATCACCATGCTGGCCCATCATAGCCTCTGTTGGAAGGACCAAAAGCGCCAAAATAAAGTTTCAAAATCTGATTAAAAATACCAGGAGACAAAACAAACATATATAATATTATTGATAAACACAAAAAATGAATGAAAAAATATCTCTTAGTTCTTCCTCCAGAGATAAACAGAAAGAGTTTTGTCAAATCAATCATGGCAAAAATTTATACTGAGGTGGTAAAACACCTAGTAAAATATAAGGATTTACAACCGGCAGCAAGGTAGACACAATATCATTAATTAGTTAAAAATCATGAACTATTATGAACTCATCTGTACCAGGCTTAGTTACAAAATTAATTGGGATACTCCAAATGAGTCTCTTCTAACCTATTTCAGTTAATACTGGGCTCTCCATGTAAGAATTATAGTTTTAAGAACAAATGTTATGGGAGGAATCTTACACCACCCCACATCAGTGGGTCCCTGGGACCAATGAGATAAAGGCAATACATTTAATAATTATTCAAAATCGGGATGATCAGACATCTGTCAACCATGATACCTGCAAATCTCCTGCTGTTCAAGAGTAACCACATCTGTAATGTGATGATTAAACTTATACACTCTCTCAAAGGGAGAACACTGTACCCGTCATAGTAATGTTTATAACCAATCTGTGACATCAAGAAGTCTTTTAATCATAGGACCCAAATCTTTAGCCTCATGACCAGGATGTAAGGCCAACGAGACATGTGGAGCTGCATAATCTGACAGCTCATACCATTCTGTTGTTCTGGGAGCAGCTTAATCACAACTATCACACCTTCCTTCCCCCCCAGCATGCACAATGAATCAATATACCATGAAGTACCCTCTAATTTATCAGAAAAAGCCTCAGCATATACTAAATTGGGCGTACTCGTATCATTTAAAGTTACATGAAGAGGATCAGGAGGAGGAGCAAACAGCTCAAGAAAAACAGCCAGTTTTCACAGCAAAAATTGGGTAAAAATTCCGCCTCTTTGTGTTATTTCAGGCTCCCAAAAAATCTCTGCTGATGCTTGCTGGTGCGGATGAAATGTTCTCAGGAGACAATAACATTTGTGGAAAGCATGGCAAAAAATTAGAGTTACACTCTAATATCAGTCCACTTGGGAAACACACTTTCAGTCCTTTGGTGCAACACAGCACTTCAGCTTCAGTCTTTGTGATTACATCTCTGCCAAGAAGATTCACTGGGCACTGCGGTGAGTACATATTTGAGCACATGAAACTCTGAGTCCCAAAAATTGACCTCAATGGTCTCGTGTGTGGCAATGCTGAGGAGGCTGCTGGTTCTATAGAAGTGGAACTTGAGACCTCTTTGCTGGATTTTGCTGGAGGAATGGACAGTCTCTGCATTAGTGTCCGATTTGCTCACATTGAAAACAGGCAGAGTATTGCTGTAATGGTGGCCTACATCCCTCTCACCCTCTGCTCCTTCCCCTGAAAACTCCTCCTTACTGAGGCTGCTAATTACAGACGTTGAGATGGAAGATGCTGGTAGAAAATGGATGGCTGAAGAGGTCGTGACCCAAGTGCATGCCCAGAAATAGGTAGTAAGTCAGCAGGAACAATTTGAACCATCATAGTCTGAGCAGATGAGCTGTCTTCCACAGTTTGTCTCTGAGATTTATCATTAGATGCATTTAACTTACTCTCAGCCTCTTTTAACTGCATTTTAAGAAGTCTCAATTCTAACTCTTTTTTGACAGATTCTTCAGTCTTCTGCTTATCTCTGCACTCTCTCATATGATGAACAACAATTGCCCTCCATTTGACATAGGGCTCCATAGAGAGACAAGGAGTCTTCTTTAATGCCTCCTTAACAGGCTCTGAAAGTCCAGCCCGAACAGCTGACCGAAAAAAAAAATTAGCTTCTCCTTTATTTTCAGGATTAAGGCCAGTTTGGTCCTCCCACAGCTGCTTAGCCCTGATAATAAAATCTTCTGGAGTCTCATGTGATTCAGGCACAAACTGTAATGCCTGGACACCTGAAATTACCACAGGGAACTTTGACCTCAATGCCGTACCCCAGGCGTTACGATAGGGACCCCATGGCTGGTGATCCAGCACAAAAGTACTCTTAGCATCTCTATCAACATCATTTAACTCTGATGGACTAGTACTTGAGCCCACCAGTGCCCTCATGTCTCCCATTGCAAGTGTCATTCCTTGAGTCTTACTTTCCAATGCTCTCAACCATGAACTTGTCCCTTGCCTAAGGGGGGGGTAACATATCTTGTAATAATTTTATAACTGACATTTTCCATGGTTTATAAACCAACGGCTGTGAGTGATCAACACTAGCCTGGATTAATGGACCCTGGATGGGAAATCCTGATGCTAGCTGAGACTTTGTAGTCATGTGATGTGTGCGTCTATTTGTTTGGGGGGACATAGGAGGGTCTGAAAGCATTGTTCCTCTTATCACCACATTATATTTTTCTGTCTGATCCTGAACATTACTCCAACCCAGCCAGCATTTCCATGTGGGGCCCATATGGGTTAAATTTTCGCTGTATATACGGGACCCAAGTGGGTTTGTCCACGGTTTCCATGGTGGTCCCACCAGTGTTTTCCCATATAGCCTGTAGGCATGGGCTTGAACTGGGCAAATTTGCAGATCTCATAGTTTTAGCTACATGGACCCCATATGTGAAAACCCACATGGGAAAACACAGTTGGGGCCACCATGGAAACTGTGGACAATCCCACTTGGGCCACAATTTAACCCGTATTGGCCCCACATTCAATGTTGGCTGGGAACTACCCTCATCCAAGCTCTGTGCCAATCTACGTCTCAATTCCTGCTCATTTACATCACTCACCAATTGTGACACCATACTTTCTGAACAGTCACTCCTTATTATATGAGGGGAGCCACACGCCACATCAACGGTGGGGGTACTAGTCACTCCTCCACTCAAGTTTTTTTTTTTTTTTTTTTTTTTTTTTTACTTGTCCTGTCCAGCATCACAACAGAAGAAACTATTCTTTATTCTTGCATTTTCTTTACCACACTTTATGAACAAAGCCCACTTATATCATGTTTATTCATTTTATTTATTTATTTAAACATTTTCTATTACACCATTCCATTTCATACTCCCACAAAAAGAAATAACAAGAAGAAGAAAGAAACAGAGAGAAAGGAGAAGGAAGAGGAAGAGAGAGAGAAGAAAACATGAACCACTTACACAGTTCACTGTACATCTGTACCCGATCCCTAAACAACCAAGTCTCTTTGGAAAACAAAATCATACAAACACACACAAACACACGCAGAACTACGCAAGAAGAGGACAACCTAGTCATCGCAATGGGAAGAGAGAAGAGGTACAACCTAGTCATCGCAATGGGAAGAGAGAAGAGGACAACCTAGCATCGCATGGGAGCAGTGTCACAGTGTCAACATGCAAATAAAGGGTGCCCGGGGAACAGCATGCAATGCAACCTCGTCTCTCAGGGAGAAAGCCCCGCCACACCCATGCCCCCAGCAGCCACCCAGAGGCCCAGACCCAGCTACCCCCCAAAGACGGACATGCTCCCCCGGCGGCAGCGGCCCCAGCCGGAGCCCCCTGCGTCTGGGGGCCCAGGCCCCAGCGGACCAAACCCAGCCCACCCCCCGGCGCCGGGCGTCCCCCGGAGCGGAGACAGCGCGGGCCCAGGGCCCAAGCGCCCAGGAGCAGCCACCCCCCCCGGACCCGGGCGGCCCAACCGAAACCCAGGAGGACCGGACCCCCCAGACGACGCCCCCCAGGGCAGGCCAGCCCCCACCCCAACGTCCCTGCCCCACACCCTACACCAGGGCGCCACCACCTCTACCACCCCCTACCCCGCCACCACGCTCACACACACACTCCCCACACACCTACCCCAACACTAGGGCTGAAAGATATACCGTCACCGCCCCCGCATCGAGACACGGGCACCCAAGACATCAATACCGCAAAGCAACCACATACAAATACAATCCCCCTGCGCCCGCCCCGCACAAAACCCCGAAGCCACAAACAAAACCGCACCCCCCACCAAAGCGCCCGGCCCCCAACCAACCCGCAGCCACACCGCACCACACCGACACCAAGATGCCCGGCACAACACCGAGATACGAACCTCCGCCCACCCGCCCAGCCCTACCCAACACCTCCGTGTACCCCCCACACACACACATACACCCACCCACTCCGCTCTCCGACCTTACATACCCACACTCACTCCTCCCTCCACCCCCAACACTCTCCTCCCTCTACCGTCCACACCTACCCCCACCTCCTCTACCCTCTAACACACACATGCACTCCCCCACATACTCACCAACCCCTCCCTACCCCCCACACATACCCCCCACCTCCCTATACCCCCAATACCCCATACATCCCCCCTTACATTCCAGCCCCCCCATCCCTCTACCTATCACCTCCCCCCTTCCTTCCTTCAGCCCCTCATACCATCCCTACTAACCTCCAGCATGCCACTCCTTCCTCCATCCCCCTTTCCTCCAACCACTTACCCACATCTCCTCCCTCTTCCAGCCCAAGTTCCTCCCTCCCACATTTCCTCTTTCACACTCTCATTCATTATTCTTACATACCCACCTCTCTCTTCCCATCCCTCTCCTCCTAGTGGTAGCTCGGGCCGGGGAAGGAGCCGTGAGCTCCAAGCCCCCAACACGTCCCCCCCCCCCACCACCACCCCCATCCCCCACCCCCGACGCAGCAGGCCAGGCATCCCCCAGGCCAGCAGATCCCCCGCAATGCAGCCGCCTAACCACTGCGCGTGAAGCAGCCCTGTCCCCCCTCCCCCAGTAGCGCCCGGGAGACCGGGGATGAAAGGACCCTGCCCCCCACCCCCCTCATACTTTAAGTGTGTGTTGTTTGCAGTAAACTCAGTGCCCTCCGGGGCCGGGAGTTTTTTGACCCTGGCTCATAAAAGGTTTCTGTCCCCTAAGTTGCTGCATGTGCTGTGTCAACTCATCTCTTTGTTCTTGCAAAATCTCTGTTACATTCTGAGAAAAGATCAGTTCTGTTTCCAAAACTGTGTTTTGCAGCTCATCAATATTTTTGGTTAAAACTGCAGCTCTCCTTTTCAGGTCAGTCATTTGTTTCTCCAAAGCGTCATCCTCTGCTTCACTTTCTTCTTCCTTCTTATCTTAAACAGGCTGCTTGAATTATTCAACTCCTGTTCTGCCTCTGTCTTCAGTTTCTCAGCTCTGTCTAATTCTGCAACCAAGAAAGGCCTAAACCGTCGGACTCCATCATTAGAGAACACCCCCTTTTTCTGGAGTTCCTGCTTAAGATGTCTAAACTCTTTCTGATTTCTACTTCTGTCTTCAACTCTGCTCCCTTCATTTACTTGTGTAAGTATTTCCTCCCACAATTCCCCAAAATTAGTTGGATTACTCATGATTCAGTTATTTGAATACAACACTTGCTGATTTCAGGTTGAATGGACGCAGTGCCCTGTGTGCAAACCTGGTGTGGAAGCTTCTACAGTTCTTCTATTAAGAACTGCGCCACGCCACTGGGAGTACTAACTCGGTTCACACACAGTTTTAATTCAACCCAAAAAGAGACACCAAAAAGAAAGGAAAAGAAAGAAAATTCCAACCCAGAAAATCCCACACAACTCTCCAGAGATTAGCAACCAGTTGCCAATTTAACACCTCATATGGAGAATGACCCAGCCCCCACATTCATAGCCCAATAATTTTCTTCTTTAAAGTGGGACTTCAACCCACATCCAAATCGGCTGGACAAACCTGCCGTGAGGCCAAACCTCAACCATATTTAAATCAGACTTTAACTGATTATTATGACAAATGGACTTCAACCAAAAGTCAAGGTCAGACTCTAACTGACCTTCTGTTTTATGACAGTCAGACTGTAACTGCTGTCAGGCTGTATTACTCATGATCTATTTAAACTACAGACATGTGTATTTCAATGACAACAATCAATTTGGATAAAAGGCCGAATATGCAGAATTTATCAAGGGTTTCTGCTTACCCGCTTATGTGGCCACGTCAGTTGTTGTCAGAGAAGTCTGCATGCCTCCAATGCTGTCCCAATCGGACCGTTAAATCATTCTTTCAAAGAAAACCAGGTTAAAATTTGCAATAAAAACAATTCCAAATTGTACTACTCACCATGTGGTTTTCAATCTGATGCCCGCATTCTCCACCAAATTGTCAGAAAAATGGGTGTTAAAAATACCTTCTAAACATTAAACCTCCTGTAACCTTCTTTACCCATTTTCAGCGGGACCTTTTGCATCAGGAATGAAAACCAAACAATGCGGAATAAAAGTTAACAATTTATTACAGAATCAGAAGCAATACATACAGAGCTCTGGGTTCAGAATTCTTGCCCTGTCACCAACATAATGCTGGGGCCAGTTTGAAAATCTGACGCCTTCTAACAGTCCCTGAACCCTTTTTATATGATGTCGGTAGATTCTGGAGAGTCAGCGGCTCCTCCCCCGTTCAGGACATCTGAACAAACATCCTGGCATCTTCTGGCTCCTTGGTCCCTGAGAGCTTAAAAGAATGGAATAATACAGAAAAAGAAGGGGGAGTACAACAAACAACAAAACCCCTAATTCTTTACGCTTGTCTCCTGTGTCAGGTTTCGCATGATAAGCCAAGTAAAACAGACCTTTTCCCCCCTGCAAGATGCTCTCAGGGTCTACAGGTCATAAACTGCCTAAATGATTTGCTACATTAGGTAATAAATGCTAAATAGCCCACTAAACCACCTCTGGTGTGTTTTGCAACTGCCACAGGACAAACACAGGAAAGAGGTGTCCTGATTTTATCCTGAGAGTGAACTCTACTTAACTTCACAGGTCCAAACAAAATCTTCATCTAATGTATAAGTCATTTTGCATGACAACATGGATAATATTCTACAACACTGCATGTAAAGTTATCACCGGCCTCTATGTGAAGACGTGGTCCATCAGTTACAGTGACATCAGTCCACATCTGGTTTGTTGTCGTATTGTTTTCCCTGACCCATGTTTTACCGTCTTTCGCTCGGCTTCATTGATTAAAATGACATCTGGTTTGTTACCAACGGCCGTCTGCCCAACTGCACGTGAACGCAGCATCAGTGAGACGCTGGTTTCTCCCCACTGCAGCGTGGTGACTTTTCAAAGACATTACCTCGAACTGAGCTGAAAACTCCGGTGTGTCCGGTGAGTTTCTGTGGTTTCCTACTGTCACGCTTCTCCTGAACGTAAAAACATGGCGATACAACATGGCAGCCCCCACCGAGCCGACCCACTCGATGTGTAAATGAATCATGTGAACGGTGAATTTAGAACTTAGAGGAGCACTTCAGTTTGTTGATGGGAGTGATTACTAATTAATGAAAAAACACTTTTGAACCAAATAATCAGTTTTTGTGAATAAATAACAGGAGAAGTTACACAATATCCCTTTAAGGATGATTTCAACATTGCACGTCTGTACATAGCATACTGACACTTCTTAGCAAGATGCCCTTTGAATGTAGGGGACAATTGAAAGGGCTTTCTTACACTTCTTAGCAAGCTGCTGTGACCTCAGGAAGGAAAGTGAACACTTTGGGAGTCTGAGAGGGCTTTGCTACACATGAGGAACATGAGGTTCCACCGAGACATGAACTCGGATCACTGGATTCAAAGTCCAGAGTGCTGACCAGTACACCATGGAACCCTTCCTCTGTCCCTGCATGAAGTAAACAAGCCATGTTTGCCTAGTCTATAATCGACATTACTGACCATCGAGACTTAGCAGCCATCCTCTTTTCCTCAGGTGTGTGTGTGCCAGGTGCTGTGGCTTAGTTGGTGAAAGCGCCTGTCTAGTAAACAGGAGACCCTGGGTTCAAATCCCAGCAGTACCTTTCAGCCATCAGGCAGGAGGAGGCCTGCACATTCCTCTGTTCCTCTTTGGATTGTTTATGGCAAGCTACATATGACCACAGACACCTTAAACACAACCCCAGGCATCTGAACTAAGCAAGGCAAGTATGTTTGTACAGTACATTTCATGTACAGGACAATTCACAGGGCTTTACATAAAACCTGATGCAAAAGGGGAGGGGGCAATAAAAAATTACAAGCGTTATTCAATATTGAAAACATTTAAGGTTGCCGATTTTAACTTTTGAATAAAATCTACGTAAATGCAGCTGAGAACAAGTGGGTTTTCAACCTGGATTTCAATAAACTAAGCGCTTCGGCTGATCTGACACTTTCTGGGAGTTTGTTCCAGACATGTGCAGCATAGAAGCTGAACGCAGCTTCTCCATGTCTGGTTCTGACTCTGGGAACTGATAAAAGACTGGATCCAGATTACCTGAGGGGTCTAGTAGGTTCATACAGGGTCAAGAGGTCACTGATATATTTTGGGCCTAAACCATTCAAAGCTTTATAAACCAGCAACAGAACTTTAAAGTCTATTCTCTGACAGACCGGCAGCCAGTGTAAAGACCTCACAACTGGACTGATGTGGTTCACTTTTCTGCTCTCAGTGAGAACTCAGGCAGCAGAGTTCTGAACGAACTGCAGCTGCTTAACTGATTTTTTAGGTAGACCAGGAAAGACGCTGATACAGTAATCAAGCCGACTGAAGATGAATGCATGGACTAGTTTTTCCAGATTTTCCTGAGACATCAGATCTTTTATCTTTGAGATGTTCTTCGGGTGATAGTACGTTGATGTGTTTGATATGTTTTTCAAAGTTTAGGTCTGAGTCCATCACTGCACCCAGATTTCTGGCCTGATTGGTGGTTTTTAGGTGTATGGACTGAAGTTCTGTGACAAGCTGCTGTGGTTTCTCTTTGGCCCGAAAAACAATCACCTCAGTTTTGTTTTTGTTCAGCTGAAGAAAGTTGAGGCACATCCAGTCATTAATCTCCTCAATACATTTACCAAGAGCTGGGCCCTGGTCTCCTGGTGACACTGTAAGATATAGCTGTGTGTCATCTGTGTAGCTATGGTAACTAATATTGTTGCTCTTTATGACCTGGGCCAGGTGGGAGCATGTAGATGTTAAACAGAAGAGGCCCCAGGGTAGAGCCCTGGGGAACTCCACAGGTCATTTTTGTCCGCTCAGATGTAAAATGACCAACTGACACAAAGTACTTCCTGTTGTCCAAGTACATTTTGAACCAGTTTAGTACAGAAGGAGAGAGACCCACCCACTTCTCCAGTTGTTGGAGTGATATAATGTGGTCAACTGTATGAAATGCAGCACTGAGATCCAGTATGAGTAACACTGACATTTTTCCAGGGTCAGTATTCAGGCATAACTTGCACACTCCTCACAGTGAAAACAACTTTAGGCAACTTTCACGAGCAAGATGTCATTCAAACCACAAACATCTGGCTTTGTGCAAGAAGCCCTCAAACATGTCCTTTCTTACATGGTTCCTAGGAGTGATTTGACACGTTCAGCAATTTTCTGGTATTTGTCATCGTCTATCAGGCACAAAAAAATGTCACAAATTGTCTGAAAGCCTATTCGTCAGATGCTGGGATTTACGAGGTGCGCTTGAACGCCCCATCACGTGAACTGCAACTGAATCTGGTATTTGTCATCGTCTATCAGGCCCAAAAAATGTCCCAAATGCTCCAGACTTGATGCAGGAGTCTTGTTCTGCTGTTATGGAAACCTAAGATTTTCACTAAAGGAGAATATTTGTGTTGATTTAATGTTAATGCTTTACATGGACCTTGATTGGTAGATGAGGTGCTGTGGTTTAGTTGGGTGGACAGGTGGTGGCCTGTGTTGTAAACTAGGAGATCCTTGGTTGTGATCCCAGCAGTACCTCTTTGCCTGTAAGGGGTAGCTTGAAATTTCCACTTGTTTAGAAGAGGGGGGAGTTTGCCTTGACAACAGATTGGTTTGATGACATGACGGTAGGACTTGACATCCAATGTGCTGAGATGGTTGTTAAAAAGCCTCCAGCTAGCAGAGGATGGTTTCGATCCATCGACCTCTGGGTTATGGGCCCAGCACGCTTCCGCTGCGCCACTCTGCTCCCCACCCCAGATGGGACTTGAACCCACAATCCCTGGCTTAAGCCCTATTCTGACAGGATTAGTATTACCTAGGGAACTCATGTAATTTGTAATAATTGCAGAGATTGTCTGTGATTTTTATTCCGTGCGAATCGGCCATGTCTGTGATTTGCGATGTAATAGTTCCCCCGCAAATTACCTACTATAATTTGCTAAACTCCGAGGTCCTCTGATAATACTAATCCAATGCGAATAGACATCTCTGTGATTTGGAGAGAGTTTGGCGGGATGTGACACGGGATTGGTAGTATTTACTTCCGGCATCCAAGCATTTCATTCATTTTTTGGCGAAGAATGGAGGCTGCCCTGGAGTGTTTTGACAGCTTTATGGGTCCCGGACCAACGAGACTCTATCGGCCCGTAATGTATGGCAACAAACGGAAAAGGGCGAAAAGGAGCAACGTAAAGTGCAAATGGTGGATCACTTCATGACTTGCCGTGTGCTGTAAGAATACGTTCCTGTTAATAGTTTAGTGGGCAACGTTACAATGTTATTACACTTTCCGTTTGTACCAGCCAGTTAAACGGATGAATTAAACACAAATATGATTCATAATTCCAACCTGTTAGGAGTCGGTTTAGTTGGCTTCGATCACACGCTTTAAAATGGTGGTTTACTCGTTCTACATACTAGTAAACCATTAGAAAGCCCTCGTCAGGCTTCACTAACAGCACACCCCACCCCTCCCCTGAACGCTGAAGTACTGTGCAAACAACCGAACATATATTTAATCTTTTTTTTTTTTAACAGAATATTAATTTCCAGAGAAAACACGGAAGCAGCGAGGCCCTTCCTTCTGGGAAAAGGAGGTGCTGCATAACTTCACAGAAGCTGATTGGTATCTTAATTTTCGGATGCCAAAAGAAGCTTTTGATGTTCTTTGCAACCTTCTTCACCCACACATAAACCCACAAACTACCATGATGGTGGACCCAGTGCCTGTTCAGAAGAGGGTTGCAATTGCCGTTTACAAGCTGGCCAGTAACATCGAATTCCATGATGTTGCAAACCTCTTTGGTGTGGGGACAACTACTGCCTGCGACATCTTCTGGGAGGTGTGTGTGGCACTGACTAAACTCAGAAGAGATTTTGTCAAGAGGCCAAAAACTGTTCCTGAACTGCAAGCCATCATCACAGGGTTTGAGAGGAAAACAGGATTCCCAATGTGTGCTGGTGCATTGGATGGCACACACATTCCCATCATTGCCCCAGCAAGCTTTCCCACTGACTACTACAATAGAAAGGGATGGTATAGTGTCATCCTTCAAGCACTTGTTGACCATACTTACTGCTTCCTCGATTTTGATGTTGGTTGGCCTGGGAAGTGCCACGATGCCTATGTTTTCGAGAGTTCTCATCTGTGCCGCAAGTTAGAGGAGGGCACCTTTTTCCCTCCTCTCAGCAGAAACATCCAGGGGGTTGACGTACCTCCTCTGATTGTTGAAGATTCTGCATACAGTCTAACAGGCAACATCATGAAGCCATTTCCAGAAGGAGCAGCAAGGGGGCCCAGAGCAGCCTACAATGCCGTCTTGAGTCGAGCTCGTATACATGTTGAACATGCCTTTAATCGACTCAAAGGGCGCTGGCGATGCATTATGAAGAGGAATGACAGCCAAACCAGACATGTGAAATACGCTGTGTCTGCATGTGTAGTGCTACACAACTTCTGTGAAATGCACAAAGTTGCATTCCATGAACCCCAGGAGAAAGTGCCTGATCAGCCCATGGCAAGACCAGAGGAGGATGGTGCACCTGCTCCGTCTCCAGCAGAGCACATCCGGGAGGCCTTAGTTGCTCATATTAGTGCAACTCAGTAGAGATGCACTGATCCGATACCCGGATTGGATATCGGCTCCCATATTGACAATTAAGCTCGATTGGATATCGGATGAATGTGGCCGATCCAGCAATCCAATCCAGTCATTTCTGTTTTGATACTGTAATAAATGTACTTTGTTTAAAGATAAAATTAAGTACATTTAAATCTGTGTTAATTTGTTATCTTTCTTTAAAAAAGGCTTAATGTTTATGTGAAGCCTGATGCCTTCACTCACATGGCAAGGCATGCAGATTATTCATTTAAAAGTAGTGTTGGATTGGTATCGGGTATTGACAGATACGCTCAGCTCAGATATCGTTATTGTATTGGAAAAAAATGGATCGTGCATCTCTACAACTCAATAAGACGCTATTAAGGAAAGTGTAGAGAAGAAACACGTCTTTCAATATGTATCATACCGTTTATTATTAGTGCAAATATCCTTTGTTTACTCACTTGCCAGTTAACATTTAGCAGTGGTTGAACCCTGTTTTATCAGTTGTTAACAATTTAAAAAGAAACAAAACAACTGTATTCAGTGCTTGTGTGTAAAATAAAACATTTTTTAAATACAGTTTTTGCAAACATTGCCTTCAAGAAACAATACCCCCCCCACACACAACCAAAAAAAAGTGCATTACTGCTTTAGTGCCCAACATGTGATAAAGCATGCTGTAACCAAACAATTCTGAAATGCAAACAATGAACTTTTTTTGGTAAACACTAATATTACCAAATAAAGTGGCCTGAGAACAAATGCCTTTCTGTATAGCGCAACAGTTTAGTTGGGCTGGTCACCATAGTAGTGCACTTGATGTGCTGCTGGTGCAGGGGGTCCAGTGGCTGTAGATGGAAAGTCCATGCTCTCAGCTAGGGGTGTGCCAAAATATTGATACCATATCGCGAAATTTTCTATTGAGGTACGTTATCGATATACAAGCGCCAGATATCGATATTTCAACAAAGAGCATACACCCATTATGAACGGGCTCTTCGACCACAATCTACCGCAACTTTTGTCGCCTAAAAATGATGCTTCTTAGCTAGAAAGAGAGTTCGTGTGTAGCCTGCTGGAAGTAGAAAGAAGAAGAAGAGGTGGTGGACTTCGCGTAGGTGGCACTGCATCAGAAGAAGAAGAAAAGGAAAGACGTGGATGAAAATGGCGCAAGGCGGAGGACTAGCTAACAGCGGAGAAAAATACTTGAAAGATGCACCATCACACTTCAAATCTAAAGTCTGGACCCACTTTGGCTTTTACTAGGACAAAGGAAAAACACTTGATAAAGAGTTCGCTATCTGCAAGAGATGTTTTGCGAAGGTAAAGTACACAGGCAACACCACAAACATGCATAGCCACCTGGTCCGTCATCATCCTGACTTAGCTGTGGCAGAGAAGACGGTTAACGCTGATGATGGCAACGCTTCAGCGAGCCAGCCTACAATCAATGCCATCTTCAAAGCAAAGCTTCCTTCAACATCACATCGGGCTGAAAGTATTACCAAGTCCATTGCTTGCTTTATTTGTAAAGACCTAAGGCCCTACAGTGTTGTCGAAAATGAAGGTTTCCGCCAAATGTTGCAGACACTGGAGCCAAGATACGAGATTCCCTCTCGTAAATACTTTACTGAGAAAACTATCCCCATGCTATACGCAGAGACGAAAGCAAAAGTGGAATATTTACTTCAATCTGCTCAGAGAGTTGCGCTGACGTGCGACGGGTGGACTTCCAGAGCCACGGAGTCCTTCATGACGATCACTGCTCATTTTATTCTGGAGTGGAAATTGCAGTCATATGTTCTCCAGACTCGGGTGATGTCTGAGTCTCATACCGGCGCTAACATTGCCGAAGTCATTCGGAAGGCTACGGTGGAGTGGAAGCTTACTGGGAAAGATCCAGCGATTGTCACCGACAACGCATCTAATATGACGGTTGCTGTTGAGCTGACTGGATATCAACACATTCGGTGTTTTGCACACGTACTGAACCTCGCTTCACAGCATGCCCTGAAAGTGACAGCTGTTGCTCGCGTAGTTGCGAAGGTCCGCAGGATTTCCACATTCTTCCACAGAAGCACCACTGCTGCTGATGCACTAAAGAGAAACCAAAGGATGCTTGGACTGCCACAACACAAACTCGTCACAGATGTTGCTGTGCGGTGGAACAGCGCCTATGAGATGCTGGCCAGGTTTCTGGAGCAGCAGCCAGCAATATGTGCTGCCCTATTATCTCCTGAGGCAAGTGTCCCCCCCCCCCCATCTTATGTTATTCTTGTTGATATAACGATTGTGTATTAAAATCTTTGTGTGTGTGTGTGTAGGTTTTGTCAAATGAAATTTAGATTAAATTTAAGTATATAAAATAAATAATGTGATTGAGCATGAGTAACATCTTGAAGTTTCCTCATAGTTGCAATATTATCTAGTTATTTTTCTATGCTGCTTTGTTAAAGCAAGTTAAATTTTAGTATGTTACAAACATAAATTGTGTAATGTAATTTAATTTAATTAGGGAAATTCAAAATGTGTATTAAATTCATGGTTCCATTCTACCTTGTGTTCTTTTATTAAGGTGAGAAAGGGTACAGCTGACATCTGCAGCTGTACCCTTTATTTATGTTTTTAAATAGTAATGTAATTGTTGTCATTGTTCATTTTTTTATAGGAAGATGCAGACATGGATGAATCTCAAGTAAGTCCTCCTACTGATGACGAAGATGGAAGTACTGAGCAGCAGACTCCAGACACCAATGCACACACACCAAAGAAGAGGAGGTCTGCACTTGCTGATCTCCTTGGACAGACATTTAAGACTACCCACCATCAACTGTCAGCTGCTTCCATAGCTGAAACAGAGGTCAAGCAGTACAAGGATGCCCCACCACTACCACTGAGTGATGACCCGTTGGACTGGTGGAAATCTCATACTCAAGCCTACCCCCTCCTTGCCAAGCTGGCCGAAAGACATCTGTGTGTCCCAGGGACCAGTGTACCTGCAGAGCGGGTCTTTTCTACTGCTGGTGACATAATCAGCTCTCAGAGGAGCTGTCTCACCTCTGAGCACGCTGATCAGTTGCTCTTCCTGAAGAAGAACATGCAGCTTTGAAATGTGTATGCAGCACATGTTTAGGTTAAACTTTACAAAAGAGAAGTACTAAGTACAAGGTTAATGTTTTTAGGTTCTAAAGTTTACAAAAAAACCT
This sequence comes from Atherinomorus stipes, assembly GCA_023101725.1. Taxonomy (NCBI): domain Eukaryota; kingdom Metazoa; phylum Chordata; class Actinopteri; order Atheriniformes; family Atherinidae; genus Atherinomorus; species Atherinomorus stipes. The sequence goes on along the minus strand of JALJCO010013062.1, from coordinate 11,519 downwards.
GTTCATTTTAGGACTGACATTTATGTGCAGTCTTCAGTACAGGTTTAAGTTAAACTTGCTTTACAGTGGCAGTACAAGTTAAAATGTGTGGTCAGATTCGACCACCTAGTTTGAGATTACAATCAATGCACTGACTGAAATGTTTATGCACTAATATGTTTTATGCTCCTTTGAGAAGAGCCTTACTTTGTTTTTGTTGTTTTCTTAATTTCACATGAATGGGCTTTATGCACATCTCCAGCACTTCCTGAATTTAATAATACTGCACCTTTGTTTCCTGTCTTACATGATTGGATGAACTGATTAATCCAGGTGTGTCTGATCATTTGCTAAGGTCAGACATACCTGGATTAATCAGTTCATCCAATCATGTAAGACAGGAAACAAAGGTGCAGTATTATTAAATTCAGGAAGTGCTGGAGATGTGCATAAAGCCCGTTGCTGTCATTTATGTGAAATATTTTGTAATTCATCAAAAATGGATTCAGTTTAGACAATAAATTTGGAACATCTTCAGTGACATGTATGGTCATGTATCGTGAATGAAATTTATAGCAATATATCGATTATCGCAGAATCGCTGTATCGTGATACTATCGTTATCGTGGGCAAAATATCGTGACAGTATCGTATCGCAAGGTACCTGGCGATTCCCAGCCCTACTCTCAGCTGACTGGCGGTGAGGAGGTGTTGTCAAAGGATAGTAATTGGGTGGAGCAGAAAAAGGGAAATGTTGGGGTGGGGGCCTAAAGATTTGAAACATCTGGAGCATCAATGCCCTGTTCTCCTCAGCTCTCTTCTCCTCAGCTTCCATCTTCTTAATCTCAAAATCAAGCCTTTTCTTTTCAAGCTCCATTCTATTTCTTTCCATCTCTTTCTCCCATTCAAACCGCTCCTTTTCATATTCATGGCTGCTTTCATGTTTAAGGAGACGGTCCAGACTCTTGTCCATTGCCTCCATGATCTGCGTTTTACGCCCCTTTCTTCTTCGACTTGCTGAAATGATTTTAGCAAAGCAAATAAATTATGAAATCAGCATATTTTTAAATATTCCAGTGAGAACATTACACTTCAGTTTGATGAGAAATATATCTAATGGCCAACTGTAGAGTTTAGGGATAAATGTTTTGATACAGTAACATCTATGTGTTATGTCATGACATGTATAAAGGGATGGGCTCTATGCACAATTCCACTACTTCCTGAACTTAAGGTAGCTCCTTTATTTCCTGTCTTTCACGACTGAACGAACTGATTATTCCAGGTGTATCTGGCTAGTTACTGACATTAGGCACATCTGGATTAATCAGCTCATCTAGCAATGAAAGACAGGAAATAAAGGAGCTACCATAATTTCAGGAAGTAATGAAGTTGTGCATAGAGCCCATTGAGGACAAGTGTGGGTTTCATACAAAAGCCTATTTTCCTGCATACATAAAACTTAAAGCAGTCATTTGCATTTGTGTTTTTTCCTATTAAAACATTACCAACATGAGAGCCCACCTTGTTGCTTGGGTTCAGCGGATGTTTGGTGTTGGGGTGGTGGTGATTTGGAAGGTGAGCTTGCACTAGATGGGTCACCATCAATCTCCACACCTATTCTCCCTGAGGTGTTCTGGATTGTAGAGGTCTCACCTGAACCAGCAGATATTAGGAAAACAGAGCAGGCACAGTCAGTGATGTACAAATGTTTCTAATCAAATGTGTAATTACAGATCAAAGAAAAAAACAAAAACAAACAAGAAACAGCTGACATTTACAACACACAACAAGCATTACAGTATCCTGTGCACATGCCAGGATACAGCCTCGACTACTTACCACAGGCTGACTCTTCATCATCTGAACTCCCTCCGTTGTCCATTCTGATTTCTCCTGGGTTGTTCATAGGTCGGCAACCTGTAAAACAAGAAAAACTGTTAATGATTATAATGATGAAATGTTATATTTGATATATAACAAATACAATATACACAAATAAAAAACAAAAAAATAAAACAAGTAAACAAGCATGATGGGGTTCCTGAGCTAAAATTTTGTTGAGCAACACTTTGAGACAATCATTGCAATCAGGTGTTTTTCTAATGTTCAAAAAGATTTCTGCACCTGTTGACAGGTATTTTGGTCCACTGTTCATGAGAAAGAGCCTTTAATTTGTCTGGGACAGTTTTGCTTGTTTGTTTAAATTACTTTTATATAAAAAAAAAATTCAAAATCAATATTTTATGTAACTAAATTATGATTTAGGAAAATCTGACTTATTACCCTTTTCAGTTTTGTGTTATTTAAGTGACTATTGCAAATTTAGCCTTTTCTTTAATTCTTTAAAGGATCTAAACTTTCAAACACAGCTGTACAAGTGCAAATGCGCGCGCACACACACACACACGGTCTTCGATGTAGCAAATACAGGAACACACACAGACACACACGCACAGCCACGTTGCAGAATATCGTTAAATTTAGAAAAGTTAGAATAATGTTGTCTTACCGAGTACAGCGTCCAACTCTTCGAAATACGGACACGTAATGCGGTCAGCACCGGTCTTTTTGTTGTGATTTAGGCAATCACGATACCTCCTTCGAAGGTAGTCCAACCTCTCTTTGCATTTCGTCCAGTCTCCAAAATCACGGACAGATGGACAGTGGACAACAAGATCTTCATAAATGTTTTCCCAGACGCTGTGGTTGTGCACCATTTGTTCAAAATGCTTTTGGTTCCTGGGTTCCCCCAAAATTTCTATGAGTTTGAGAGTTTCTTCTCGTGTCGAATGCCTCTTCTTCGCACCCGCCATGTTTTCAACTGAGAGCGGATGTTACATAATCCGCAGCGCGTTAACATCATATCCGGTAGATGTCTGTAATTTTCGGTTAGATCTCAGACTTTGGTTATCCCGTGCGAATGCGCCACAGAAAAAAACAGAGGTCCTGGGGTAATTTACCTATTACATGAGGTCCCTAGGTAATACTAATCCCGTCAGAATAGGGCTTTAGGAGGCCAGTGCCTTGTCATTTAGGCCCCTGGGAATGCACTTGCTGCACTCACGTCAGGGCCGTACGGTTACAGCCACACATACACACACACACACATTCAATGTAGACATCACAAATTGGAATGCTTGAAAATACGTGTTCATTTGAGTATTGGCTGTAACGTGTTGAACCCCTTGGCCCAGGACAATAACAAGCTTCTCTTGTCACTGATGTGAGTGTTTGTCATTATTTCATCAAGTACTGTCTAACAGTCCCAGACTTGTCCAGTTTAATCACCATTTCAGGACACACTCCACACGAGGAAGACATAAGCCAAAGATTAAATTTTGTTTTCATCCTCTGTGTCACATGTAACAGGACAGCAGCTTTCACTTGTAAGAGAAAAACATCCGACAGCACATGGACAAGGCAGCTCACTCATCTCTGACATGCAAAGGCTTTAAAGGGACATTGTGTAATCGCGAGCAGCTCCCTCGTACTTTTCATGCTGCGTTCGCGTGAAACCGGGCAGACGGACGACATCCGCTGCATGTAAAGTTATCACCGGCCTCTATGTGAAGACGTGGTCCGTCAGTTACAGTGGCATCAGTCCACATCTGTTTTTTTTGTCATGGCGATGTCGTATTGTTTTCCCTGACCCATGTTTTACGGTCTTTCGCTCGGCTTCATTGATTAAAATGACATCTGGTTTGTTACCAACGGCCGTCTGCCCGACTGCACGTGAACGCAGCATCAGTGAGACGCTGGTTTCTCCCCACTGCAGCGTGGTGACTTTTCAAAGACATTACCTCGAACTGAGCTGAAAACTCCGGTGTGTCCGGTGAGTTTCTGTGGTTTCCTGCTGTCACGCTTCTCCTGAACGTAAAAACATGGCGATACAACATGGCAGCCCCCACCGAGCCGACCCACTCGATGTGTAAATGAATCATACGAACGGTGAATTTAGAACTTAGAGGAGCACTTCAGTTTGTTGATGGGAGTGATTACTAATTAATGAAAAAACACTTTTGAACCAAATAATCAGTTTTTGTGAATAAATAACAGGAGAAGTTACACAATATCCCTTTTGAGGATGATTTCAACATTGCACATAGCATACTGACACTTCTTAGCAAGATGCCCTTTAAATGTAGTGGACAATTGAAAGGGCTTACTTACACTTCTTAGCAAGCTGCTGTGACCTCAGGAAGGAAAGTGAGCACTTTGGGAGTCTGACAGGGCTTTGCTACGAATGAGGAACACGAGGTTCCACCGAGACTTGAACTCGGATCACTGGATTCAAAGTCCAGAGTGCTGACCATTACACCATGGAACCCTTCCTCTGTCCCAGCATGAAGTAAACAAGCCACGTTTGCATAGTCTATAGTCGCCATCACTGACCATCGAGACTTAGCAGCCATTCTCTTTTCCTCAGATTTGCAGGCGCCAGGTGCTGTGGCTTAGTTGGTGAAAGCGCCTGTCTCGTAAACAGGAGACCCTGGGTTCAAATCCCAGCAGTACCTTTCAGCCATCAGTCAGGAGGAGGCCTGCGCATTCCTCTGTTCCTCTTTGGATTGTTTATAGCAAGCTACATATGACCATAGACACCTTAGACACAACCCCAGGCATCTGAACTAAGCAAGGCAAGTTTATTTGTTCAGGACAATTCAAAGGGCTTTACATAAAACCTGATGCAAAAGGAGAGGAGGCAATAAAAAATTAGAAGCGTGATTCAATATTGAAAACATTCAAGGTTCCCGATTTTAACTTTTGAATAAAATCTACGTAAATGCAGCTGAGAACAGGTGGGTCTTCAACCTGGATTTCAATAAACTAAGCGCTTCAGCTGATCTGACATTTTCTGGGAGTTTGTTCCAGACATGTGCAGCATAGAAGCTGAACGCAGCTTCTCCATGTCTGGTTCTGACTCTGGGAACTGATAAAAGACCGGATCCAGATGACCTGAGGGGTCTAGTAGGTTCATACAGGGTCAAGAGGTCACTGATATATTTTGGGCCTAAACCATTCAAAGCTTTATAAACCAGCAACAGAACTTTAAAGTCTATTCTCTGACAGACCGGCAGCCAGTGTAAAGACCTCACAACTGGACTGATGTGGTTCACTTTTCTGCTCTCAGTGAGAACTCGGGCAGCAGAGTTCTGAAAGAACTGCAGCTGTTTAACTGATTTTTTAGGTAGACCAGGAAAGACGCTGATACAGTAATCAAGCCGACTGAAGATGAATGCATGGACTAGTTTTTCCAGATTTTCCTGAGACATCAGATCTTTTATCTTTGAGATGTTCTTCGGGTGATAGTACGTTGATGTGTTTGATGTGTTTTTCAAAGTTTAGGTCTGAGTCCATCACTGCACCCAGATTTCTGGCCTGATTGGTGGTTTTTAGGTGTATGGACTGAAGTTCTGTGACAACCTGCTGTGGTTTCTCTTTGGCCCGAAAAACAATCACCTCAGTTTTGTTTTTGTTCAGCTGAAGAAAGTTGAGGCACATCCAGTCATTAATCTCCTCAATACATTTACCAAGAGCTGGGCCCCGGTCTCCTGGTGACACTGTAAGATATAGCTGTGTGTCATCTGCGTAGCTATGGTAACTAATATTGTTGCTCCTTATGACCTGGGCCAGGTGGGAGCATGTAGATGTTAAACAGAAGAGGCCCCAGGGTAGAGCCCTGGGGAACTCCACAGGTCATTTTTGTCCGCTCAGATGTAAAATGACCAACTGACACAAAGTACTTCCTGTTGTCCAAGTACATTTTGAACCAGTTTAGTACAGAACGAGAGAGACCCACCCACTTCTCCAGTCGTTGGAGTGATATAATGTGGTCAACTGTATGAAATGCAGCACTGAGATCCAGTAAAAGTAACACTGACATTTTTCCAGCATCAGTATTCAGGCATAACTAGCACACTCTTGACAGTGAAAACAACTTTAGGCAACTTTCACGAGCAAGATGTCATTCAAACCACAAACATCTGGCTTTGTGCAAGAAGCCCTCAAACATGTCCTTTCTTACATGGTTCCTACGAGTGATTTGACACATTCAGCAATTTTCTGGTATTTGTCATTGTCTATCAGGGCCAAAAAATGTCCCAAATGGTCCAGACTTGATGCAGGAGTCTTGTTGTGCTGTTATGGAAACCTAAGATTTTCACTAAAGGAGAATATTTGTGTTGATTGAATGTTAATGCTTTACATGGACCTTGATTGGTAGATGAGGTGCTGTGGTTTAGTTGGGTGGACAGGTGGTGGCCTGTGTTGTAAACTAGTACATCCTTGGTTCTGATCCCAGCAGTACCTCTGAGGCTGTAAGGGGGTAGCTTGAAATGTGCACTTGTTTAGTGGAGGGGGAGTTTGCCTTGACAACAGATTGGTTTGATGAGGTGACGGTAGGACTTGACATCCAATGTGCTGAGATGGTTGTTAAAAAGCCTAGAGCTAGCAGAGGATGGTTTCGATCCATCGACCTCTGGGTTATGGGCCCAGCACGCTTCCGCTGCGCCACTCTGCTCCCCACCCCAGATGGGACTTGAACCCACAATCCCTGGCTTAGGAGGCCAGTGCCTTATCCTTTAGGCCACTGGGGCTGCACTTGCTGTGCTCACGTCAGGGCCGTATGGTTACAGCCACACATACACACACACACACACACATTCAATGTAGACATCACAAATTGGAATGCTTGAAAATATGTGTTCATTTGAGTATTGGCTGTAACATGTGTTGAACCCCTTGGCCCAGGACAATAACAAGCTTCTCTTGTCACTGATGTGAGTGTTTGTCATTATTTCATCAAGTACTGTCTAACAGTCCCAGACTTGTCCAGTTTAATCACCATTTCAGGACACACTCCACACAAGGAAGACATAAGCCAAGGTTTAGATTTTGTTTTCATCCTCTGTGTCACATGTAACAGGACAGCAGCTTTCACTTGGAAGAGAAAAACATCCGACAGCACATGGACAAGGCAGCTCACTCATCTCTGACATGCAAAGGCTTGAAAGGGACATTGTGTAATCGCGAGCAGCTCCCTCGTACTTTTCATGCTGCGTTCGCGTGAAACCGGGCAGACGGACGACATCCGCTGCATGTAAAGTTATCACCGGCCTCTATGTGAAGACGTGGTCCGTCAGTTACAGTGACATCAGTCCACATCTGCTTTGTTGTCATGGCGATGTCGTATTGTTTTCCCTGACCCATGTTTTACCGTCTTTCGCTCAGCTTCATTGATTAAAATGACATCTGGTTTGTTACCAACGGCCGTCTGCCCGACTGCACGTGAACGCAGCATCAGTGAGACGCTGGTTTCTCCCCACTGCAGCGTGGTGACTTTTCAAAGACATTACCTCGAACTGAGCTGAAAACTCCGGTGTGTCCGGTGAGTTTCTGTGGTTTCCTACTGTCACGCTTCTCCTGAACGTAAAAACATGGCGATACAACATGGCAGCCCCCACCGAGCCGACCCACTCGATGTGTAAATGAATCATACGAACGGTGAATTTAGAACTTAGAGGAGCACTTCAGTTTGTTGATGGGAGTGATTACTAATTAATGAAAAAACACTTTTGAACCAAATAATCAGTTTTTGTGAATAAATAACAGGAGAAGTTACACAATATCCCTTTAAGGATGATTTCAACATTGCACATAGCATACTGACACTTCTTAGCAAGATGCCCTTTGAATGTAAGGGACAATTGAACGGGCTTACTTACACTTCTTAGCAAGCTGCTGTGACCTCAGGAAGGAAAGTGAGCACTTTGGGAGTCTGAGAGGGCTTTGCTACACATGAGGAACATGAGGTTCCACTGAGACTTGAACTCGGATCACTGGATTCAAAGTCCAGAGTGCTGACCATTACACCATGGAACCCTTCCTCTGTCCCTGCATGAAGGAAACAAGCCACGTTTGCATAGTCTATAGTCGCCATTACTGACCATCGAGACTTAGCAGCCATCCTCTTTTCCTCAGGTGTGCGGGCGCCAGGTGCTGTGGCTTAGTTGGTGAAAGCGCCTGTCTAGTAAACAGGAGACCCTGGGTTCAAATCCCAGCAGTACCTTTCAGCCATCAGTCAGGAGGAGGCCTGTGCATTCCTCTGTTCCTCTTTGGATTGTTTATAGCAAGCTACATATGACCATAGACACCTTAGACACAATAGCTTGTTTATAGCAAGCTACATATGACCTTAGACACAAACCCAGGCATCTGAACTAAGCAAGGCAAGTTTATTTGTACAGGACAATTCAAAGGGCTTTACATAAAACCTGATGCAAAAGGAGAGGGGGCAATAAAAAATTAGAAGCGTGATTCAATATTGAAAACATTTAAGGTTGCCGATTTTAACTTTTGAATAAAATCTACGTAAATGCAGCTGAGAACAGGTGGGTCTTCAACCTGGATTTCAAAAAACTAAGCGCTTCAGCTGATCTGACACTTTCTGGGAGTTTGTTCCACACATGTGCAGCATAGAAGCTGAACGCAGCTTCTCCATGTCTGGTTCTGACTCTGGGAACTGATAAAAGACCGGATCCAGATGACCTGAGGGGTCTAGTAGGTTCATACAGGGTCAAGAGGTCACTGATATATTTTGGGCCTAAACCATTCAAAGCTTTATAAACCAGCAACTGAACTTTAAAGTCTATTCTCTGACAGACCGGCAGCCAGTGTAAAGACCTCACAACTGGACTGATGGGGTTCACTTTTCTGCTCTCAGTGAGAACTCGGGCAGCAGAGTTCTGAAAGAACTGCAGCTGTTTAACTGATTTTTTAGGTAGACCAGGAAAGACGCTGATACAGTAATCAAGCCGACTGAAGATGAATGCATGGACTAGTTTTTCCAGATTTTCCTGAGACATCAGATCTTTTATCTTTGAGATGTTCTTCGGGTGATAGCACGTTGATGTGTTTGATGTGTTTTTCAAAGTTTAGGTCTGAGTCCATCACTGCACCCAGATTTCTGGCCTGATTGGTGGTTTTTAGGTGTATGGACTGAAGTTCTGTGACAACCTGCTGTGGTTTCTCTTTGGCCCGAAAAGCAATCACCTCAGTTTTGTTTTTGTTCAGCTGAAGAAAGTTGAGGCACATCCAGTCATTAATATCCTCAATACATTTACCAAGAGCTGGGCCCCGGTCTCCTGGTGACACTGTAAGATATAGCTGTGTGTCATCTGCGTAGCTATGGTAACTAATATTGTTGCTCCTTATGACCTGGGCCAGGTGGGAGCATGTAGATGTTAAACAGAAGAGGCCCCAGGGTAGAGCCCTGGGGAACTCCACAGGTCATTTTTGTCCGCTCAGATGTAAAATGACCAACTGACACAAAGTACTTCCTGTTGTCCAAGTACATTTTGAACCAGTTTAGTACAGAACGAGAGAGACCCACCCACTTCTCCAGTCGTTGGAGTGATATAATGTGGTCAACTGTATGAAATGCAGCACTGAGATCCAGTAAAAGTAACACTGACATTTTTCCAGCGTCAGTATTCAGGCATAACTAGCACACTCTTCACAGTGAAAACAACTTTAGGCAACTTTCACGAGCAAGATGTCATTCAAACCACAAACATCTGGCTTTGTGCAAGAAGCCCTCAAACATGTCCTTTCTTACATGGTTCCTAGGAGTGATTTGACACATTCAGCAATTTTCTGGTATTTGTCATCGTCTATCAGGCCCAAAAAATGTCCCAAATGCTCCAGACTTGATGCAGGAGTCTTGTTCTGCTGTTATGGAAACCTAAGATTTTCACTAAAGGAGAATATTTGTGTTGATTGAATGTTAATGCTTTACATGGACCTTGATTGGTAGATGAGGTGCTGTGGTTTAGTTGGGTGGACAGGTGGTGGCCTGTGTTGTAAACTAGGAGATCCTTGGTTCTGATCCCAGCAGTACCTTTGAGCCTGTAAGGGGGTAGCTTGAAATGTGTACTTCTTTAGTAGAGGGGGAGTTTGCCTTGACAACAGATTGGTTTGATGAGGTGACGGTGGGACTTGACATCGAATGTGCTGAGATGGTTGTTAAAAAGCCTAGAGCTAGCAGAGGATGGTTTCGATGCATCGACCTCTGGGTTATGGGCCCAGCACCCTTCAGCCACACCACTCTGCTCTCCACCCCAGATGGGACTTGAACCCACAATCCCTGGCTTAGGAGGCCAGTGCCTTATCCTTTAGGCCACTGGGGCTGCACTTTGCACACACGTCAGGGCCGTACGGTTACAGCCACACATACATACACACACATTCAATGTAGATATCACAAATTGGAATGCTTGAAAATATGTGTTCATTTGAGTATTGGCTGTAACATGTGTTGAACCCCTTGGCCCAGGACAATAACAAGCTTCTCTTGTCACTGATGTGAGTGTTTGTCATTATTTCATCAAGTACTGTCTAACAGTCCCAGACTTGTCCAGTTTAATCACCATTTCAGGACACCCTCCACACAAGGAAGACATAAGTCAAGGTTTAAATTTTGTTTTCATCCTCTGTGTCACATGTAACAGGACAGCAGCTTTCACTTGTCAGAGAAAAACATCCGACAGCACATGGACAAGGCAGCTCACTCATCTCTGACATGCAAAGGCTTTAAAGGGACATTGTGTAATCGCGAGCAGCTCCCTCGTACTTTTCATGCTGCGTTCGCGTGAAACCGGGCAGACGGACGACATCCGCTGCATGTAAAGTTATCACCGGCCTCTATGTGAAGACGTAGTTCGTCAGTTACAGTGACATCAGTCCACATCTGGTTTGTTGTCATGGCGATGTCGTATTGTTTTCCCTGACCTATGTTTTACCGTCTTTCGCTCGGCTTCATTGATTAAAATGACATCTGGTTTGTTACCAACGGCCGTCTGCCCGACTGCACGTGAACGCAGCATCAGTGAGACGCTGGTTTCTCCCCACTGCAGCGTGGTGACTTTTCAAAGACATTACCTCGAACTGAGCTGAAAACTCCGGTGTGTCCGGTGAGTTTCTGTGGTTTCCTACTGTCACGCTTCTCCTGAACGTAAAAACATGGCGATACGACATGGCAGCCCCCACCGAGCCGACCCGCTCGATGTGTAAATGAATCATACGAACGGTGAATTTAGAACTTAGAGGAGCACTTCAGTTTGTTGATGGGAGTGATTACTAATTAATGAAAAAACACTTTTGAACCAAATAATCAGTTTTTGTGAATAAATAACAGGAGAAGTTACACAATATCCCTTTAAGGATGATTTCAACATTGCATGTCTGTACATAGCATACTGACACTTCTTAGCAAGATGCCCTTTGAATGTCGGGGACAATTGAAAGGGCTTACTTACACTTCTTAGCAAGCTGCTGTGACCTCAGGAAGGAAAGTGAGCACTTTGGGAGTCTGAGAGGGCTTTGTTACACATGAGGAACATGAGGTTCCACCGAGACATGAACTCGGATCACTGGATTCAAAGTCCAGGGTGCTGACCATTACACCATGGAACCCTTCCTCTGTCCCTGCATGAAGTAAACAAGCCACTGTTGTGATCGCCCCCCCCCTTCTTGGGACCAAG